>JAVTVY010050690.1:0-27254 GCA_036873755.1 Hanleya hanleyi | reverse complement strand
ATTTTAATTGGCTCATTAGGAACATTTCTATATTAAGTATTTACTGGAGGAGGCCTAAAGCTTCAAGTAAATTAATATAAAATAATAGGAATAAGCTGCTTTATATGTATTTGCTCTCCAAATAAGGACCGTTATTTCATAAAATCTTCGGGTCACAATATACAGTTTATTATATAGTTATTCAGTGGATTTTTCTCGTGGTTAATACAAAGGTTTCCCGGATGACACGAGTTCTCTTTCTCCTTTGTTCATCAAGCTGTAGTCCGGTCGTTCCTTGTTCGCAAGGCGTAAAGATGTTTTTCCCGACTTAACTGAATGAACAATACTCCGTGTCAGGCTCCATGCTGATGTTTGAGTAATCACGTGACTGAAAGTTTGAGTGAGTGAGTGAGTGAATAGGGTTTAACGTCGCTTTCAACATTTTTCCAGCTATATCACGACGGGGAAGGGAAGGGAGGGGAGGGGGAGGGGCAGGGGTACCTACTTGTAACAGAGCAGATCTAATGCTGCTATTTTATAGTGCTGTCCCACTGAAATATCATGCCGTAGGCAGACATGACACCCCACTCAGTCACATTATACTGACACCGAGCGAACCAGTCCTTGTTCTATCCTCTTATTGCTGAGCGTAAGCGAGGGAGCAACAAGTTCCATTTTTCAAGTCTTAGGTATGACCCGGCCTGGGATCGAACCCAGTACCTACCGCTTACGAGGCCGACGCTCTAACCATTAGACCACCGCAGTGCGGTCTGAAAGTTTGAGTGACGCCTGGCGGCTGAATTGGGCACTAAGTTGACAGAAATTGTAGCATATATTGTCAAAGAGAGAGGAACTACCGGTAGCTTAGCAAGGAAATAGACCAAAAGGCCTCTTTTGCTTTTACTAACAACAACCGCTTGTATTTCAGTTCATCTGTACATAGTGTAGTATACGTCGGCTTCGTTGTAATCCTTTGCGGAGTTCCAATGATAACGAGGTAACAGAACACATCGTTTGAGTATTTCTGTGCCATGTAGATTAAACGGATCTAAAGTATTTCATAGATTCCAAAAAACTTTACGCGGTATTTATTTTTTATTTTTCTTGTTATTTTGTGGACAAAACGTGTTGCTTTCGAATATTATTTACACGTTCGTGAGTCAATGATAAAATAAGACGGTGGTGTCAACGTTGTTTCAAAGTGCGCGAGGCACCAGTAACCACCAAAAGATCTGACATTTTCCATCGTTTGTGTGCGATCTGGATATACCGACGCTGTGACCGTATTTCAAAATCCGACCTGGGAGATACGATCCTGGGCCATCTGGAGGACGACCCGGAGCGCCTCGTGCCCTTCGTTGATGATCCAGTAGACGTACCCATCAGCGATGTCCGACCCCCACCCGAAAAGGGCCATGCACATCCGTCACTGGTTCACAATCCGGCGGTGTATTTGTCGTCACAATCCTACACAAGACCTCCACAACATCTGTCTCATCAATCTCTCCAGTAGAAGCCATCTTCAATGATCAGCCGAGCGCCTTTCGACTGCATCTGGCCTACGTGTTAAACCATAAGGAGACGGACCAGTTGTGGTTTCCAGATGTCCCACAGATTAGTTTCATATAAACTAGAATGAAAGTAATTTCGAAAAGTGAAGTCATTGTGATATTCTATATTTCGGTAAAGGTTATACCATCGTCAGGGTATATAGTTGGATTCCTGACGATGGTATAACCTTTACCGAAATACAGAATATCACAATGACTTCACTTTTCGGAGTTACTTTCATTCCAGTTGTGGTTTGCTACCTCAGTGCCAACACCTACCTGTATGCCCAGCCCTTCACCATTACTGATCGTCTATCGCTAGAGCGAAGGTAGAGGTATTGGATCCTTTGGAATGGGCCAGTCACCAACACCCAACACCCATTGGACCCTGCAGATGAAAGCCAACGTCGCCTTTGTCGTCGCAATAATGACAGACCATGACATCGTTGCCTACAGAGACCTACCGGCCTGGCTCACATGCATGCGTTATTCCGCGGGCCCTACATCGAGAGCAAATGACTGCTGCAGTGTCCGACAATTCATTGTGAAAGGTATCACCCAGGGATTGTGACCGTGATGCCAACGACTGTTTGAAGCAGTATTTACCAGACCAGGACATATGAAGCCCAGCAATTCCACGCGTTGCCGTTAAGCAAACTAGATGGGTTGGGAAAATCCCTTCAAGTCAATATCTTTGCCTATAGTCCGGTCATTAAAGTGGACAACGAAGATGACGGCCAGACTCGGTCCCTGCCTCCTCCATCGATTATTGGAGCGTTTGGACATGGCCATGAGCTTATCTGTTGTACGAGCAGTGGATGAGCAGTTGCACAAAGGCCACTTCCCTTACCCCAATATAATCAGTCTCATTCATCTTCAAGGCCCACAATCCCCTCGGTCGCGATCTAAGCGATTTGAAAGAGACAGTCATCACCGAGGGCACGTATGCTAAACTTCTCCAATAGGTGTGGACACGAAAAGGCTTGCATAAGTAGCGAGTCCTTCTTGTGCGTTGCATTAACTGTCATGTCAAGCCCTCGTCCAAGCCGGTGAGAAGATGGTTCAGTTTTACAATGGATTTGGGTGGCTCACCCCGCGCAAGCAGTTTCTAGATCTGCCTACCTTTTCTCACTGATTGAAGAGGAAGATTTCGACATACACGTATATTCCAGGCGGAACATTGTAGGTAGACTCGGCATCATCTTCCACCGCTGCAATGACCCGCATTCTGAGTGGAACACTGTGCTAGAAAACAACTTCGGCTTCGACCCCAACGGACTTGGTCCAATCGTTACCGCTACAGGCTTAGAAAAAACGGTTCTTTTTGGAAACTTTAAATGGCTTTATTGTTACCATAAGGATGAGGCGGTGTCGAAAATTAATCAAAAATAGGTAAAGAAATTGTTGTGATATCTTACATGTACTACCGTAGCCAAAGGAATCCCTCCAAACAGTTTACCAGGTTCCCTCAGATGGATGCGCAATATAACTACAATTGGCATAATGTCTGCGTCGGTACAATCAAATAAACAGTTCCCCCGTGTGAATAGATGTTAAAGTGTGTCTTTACCCACCTCTGACAAATCTTTAAATCCTGGGTGACATTGGATTATCGCGAACATTCCCCAAATTAGTTTTGATTTTAACGGACTGTTCTTGTCGCCTGCTGCAGACGAAATTGTAAACTTACGAACAAAGCCAGGACCCACTTCTTTGGTACCCACGTGAAGAACCTGTTGAGCTGGTGAAGAATCTTTAGGCCCAGTTACGAGTACTTTCTATCAGAAAGGTTTTTTGAAGAACTATGTGCATGTTCAAAAAATCTTCCAAGAACCTTTACCTCTTTTTTGGTATATAGGACATTACGCTCGGTGCAGGAGGGGACGGTCCAAAGCACAACACTCTATGAAACATCTAGATGAAGGACTCGGCTGGGAAAGTCGACGAACTCGGCATCACCATCCGCTATGAGATAAACCATGCAGAGAAACGAATCAGGGATCACCGTCTCTCCGTGGATGGCTTTGCCTTCATCGGTTAAAAGCCCACCGTGTTCTAGTTTCGCAGCTGCTACTGGCACATGAGTGTTATCTCACTGGTGACGCCCACAGCCATCCCACCTAAAACGAGCGGCGCGGACGAATACCCCGAAGCCTTACGACAGAAGAGGAAGAAGAACCGGGGGTATATAGTTGGGTGGGCTACTATTCGTGAACCATTCCATTGGCCGTACATCGAACTGGATACGGATTCCGCCTACATGACTATCTCCTGTTCCACTTGAAAGTCCATGGTGAAATCGGCGCTGCGAGCCCACTACAACGCGGGGTGACATCGCTGGTGGCCTCGTAGAGACTACGTCTTTCACAAACGGACTCGAGCTATTCAAGATCAAGTTGATTAGAGATGTCATGATCGTCTTCTACTCGAATACCTAATTTTGCAACGATGGGGGTCACAATAACAAGCCCATCTGCTAGGGTGAGTGTATCATACCATCATCAACAGTCCTTATCTCCGCGTCCTCTGGGGTAAATCGATACCATTCGAACCAGATGCGGTTGTACATTCAGCAGAGGAGCGCATCCACTTTCAAGTGAAGCATAAACTCCTGGTCGTTGTACGGATATCTAGGGATGCATCCAGAAGAGGGTGGATCTATGGACGACATGCAGTGGCTGTTGTATAGTACATACCGCGACAAGCTTTAAAAGGCAGAGTACATATGTCTATGATGAAGAATGGTCCTTCCCGGTCTGCCATGTCTGCTCCTCCCCACTATAAAAATGTTTACACTCTCTTCCAAACGACAAATACATTTCAAAATATGACGTATCTGTGGTGTCATCAGAGTCATCAGAACGGCTATATTACAAAATATTTCTACTGTCAATGAGTTTCTAGGAAGAGATTTTGGAGGGGAGTTTTAATTTTCAGCAACATAATTGTTCTGTGTCTCTCGATGTAATGGTTACTTCATGCACTTTTTTTAAGATACATAGATATAACCCATTTGGGTTGAAGATTTCACTGGTGACGCCAACCGGCCAATTATATATTTCCAGACGCTCTCGATAGTCTCTAAGATACATTGCGGTACGGCGCATCACGTTGGGCACACCGGTTCTCGTCAGATCACCGAAGTTAAGCAGTGTCCAGAATAATAGGAACTGTGGACACTCTCGTGTTCCGGCACATGTAGGCACCGTCGTGATATGACTGAAACAATGTTGAAAACGACGTTAAATCCTACTCACTCACTCACTCACCTAAGATACATTGCAAGGACTTTCAGCTCCCTAGTCCACAGAGTAAGAAAACACCACTACTGGATATGCCCGGGCCTGGTAGGACTAAGGCGCCAGTCTGTGGATTAACGTTTTTTGCCTCAGCAGGCGTGCTGGTCCACGAATGTGGAGCGTAGATTCGAATCCCATTCCTGATAAGCCACATTTATTCTGAATACCATGAAATGTTGTAAAACATTGAACCTTGTACATAATGTATCGAGCGAAGACCTATCGAAATGGGTGTCCACGCAGCATATCCCAGTCGTCCGGACTGGTGGATATACCCTTTGTCCTGGTGGATTTGATAAGTTGCCGCAAAGTGGTTCAGGTTTCAACGGTTGTAAGACAAGCACGTGGACCTGTTTCCCAGCCAATTGGAGGGCTACAAAGTTGATGTTGAAAAGAAGAAAAAGGGGTTTTCTCCACGCAGGCGAGGGTCAGGCGCTCGAGTAAAGTGTCTTGATTGGCGATCAGGTTCTCTTCAGATACGACAAACACTTTACGTGTCTCGGATGAGGTTTTCGGCCGTTTCCTATTCCTTCCAGATCTGGATGTTCCTCAACAGAGAAGCTGAATTTGGTTTCATTTTATGGACATACATGGCTGCGAGTAGGATAATGATCTTAACACAGGACTTGCAATCACATTGATGATGTTGTCTTCAACGCACAAACACGTGTGGTCTAAACCAGCGTTCCACCCACTGGGCCCTTCTGTGCTGGTCTGGATCTGGAGTATGGTCAGCAAATTAAATTTGCTGTTAGTGGAGGGGATTGGTTCTGAAAAGATGATGGCCATGTTACATAAAGATGTGAGTGAATGGCATCGAAGTTCTTGATGATTAGCGGAGCGGTGTCAGGCGACATGCAATAGGCTGCATCAACGTACGAATGAGTACAGTACACTGTATCGTTAGTACAGTGGGTCCCTTACAGCACGTGCGTGATTAGACTTTAAACGTAAGCTATTGCAGTACTGTATATAAAGACGAATCTAAACATCCACTCGCTGCACAATTTCTCACTTGGCATGGTATAACTTCCAAACGGGAAACCTAGCAGCCTTACAATGAACTATGATGACATTTGGGAGGTGAAAGGGACACGGACCTTCCAGTAAACGCTGTGAACGCTGTGCAAATTTCACTGCGTAATCTTTCAGGGAGAACCGATTCACTTCGTCATATTCCAATGTGCACATATCTGCGTATAATCGAATTGACTATCTGGTGTCCTGACCAACTTTCCAAGATGTCAGTGTAAGGGTTAATATTTGTACCACTGTGTCCTGACTGACATTATATAATGTATAAACGAAATAGACTGTAGTCCGAGTCAGTTCGGAGTTATGCGTATGCACTACAGGAACAATTACAGCGTATTCGGCGTCGGGAGCCAACCAGGGTGCCGGATGAGGTGGCAGTGAAGGAACACTTCACCGTCGGTTTACGTGACGCGGCTGTAAGAAGAGAGACTAAAATGAAGCTCCGGGATATACCAGATATTAGTTTCGCGGATGTGATGGAATTTGCAATAATCTGGGCTGAAGAAGATGTAGGTCAGGCAAACAAAAGTGCTGCATTGAGCAAGGGCCGTGTTTCTGTCCTAGCAACTGACAAGGACAAATTGGATTGGTCTCTTGACTTGACCTCCGGATACTTTCAGGTCAAGATGGACCCCGAGGACCAACAGAAGACAGCAGTAACCACACCGATGGGTCTCTTCGAATGGTCGAGGATGCCATTTGGACTCTGTAATGGACCCGCCACTTTCCAGAGGTTGATGGAGTGCTGCCTCGGAGACCTCAAATGGGAAACGCTCTTGCTATATCTTGACGATATTCTTGTGTTCAGCCTTGACTTTGACAGTCACTTACAGCGTCTAGACCAAGTATTCACCAGGCTAAGTGAGCAAGGCTTGAAGCTGAGGCCCGACAAGTGTTACCTTCTGCAGACAGAAGTAAAATTCCTTGGCCATATTGTGTCGGGTGGGGGCATAAAGACTGACCCTGAGAAGACCAAAGTGTTGGATACCTGGCCACGGCCGAAGTGTGCCAAAGATGTGCGTTGCCTTCTCGGCTTCCTGGGATACTATAGACGGTTTATTCCAAAGTTCTCACAAATAGCCACACCTTTGAATCGACTGATAGGATCTCCTAAGAAAGGACTGGCTCCAATACCATTCATCTGGACTGAAGAATGCCAGTCGGCATTTGAGGAGCTGCGCACCAGATTGAGCAGTCCGCCAGTGTTGGCGTACCCGGACTTTTTCAAGCAATTTATTGTGACAACAGATGCTAGTTTTCGAGGTCTGGGAGCGGTGCTTTCTCAGGTTCAGGACGGCAAGGAGAGGCCCATTGCCTATGCCAGTCGTGCATTACGACCTGCGGAAAGGAACGACAAAAACTACAGTGCATTCAAGTTGGAGCTGCTTGCCCTCAAGTGGGCGATTGGGGAGAAGTTTAGGGAGTACCTCCTACATTCCAAAGTAACAGTATTTACCGATCATAATCCACTACGCCATCTGGACACCGCCAATCTGGGGGCGACCGAACAGCGCTGGATTGCTCAACTTGCTGATTTTGACTTTGAAGTGTTTTACAAGCCGGGCAGGAACAACTCCAACGCTGATGCCTTGTCGAGACTTCCAAGGGAACAGAGTGTGGTCAATGATATTACAGACGAAGTAAAACTTACCTTAGCAGAAGTGAAGGCCAGCTTGTGGCCGTACAGCCAGCCTACTCCCGTAGATGTCGAAGCAATGGATGGCACTGTTGTTCAATGTGCACCAGTACAAACTGTGTCAGGAGAAACGCGGGCAGAGTTCTCCAAGGATTATGTGGCGCAGCTGCAAGAAGCCGATGATGTGGTCGGAAGGGCCTTTTACTACATTAGACGTAAAAGAAAGCCGACACGAACCGAGAGAGCCAAGGAGTCTCGTGAAGTTCTCAAACTCCTGAGGAGCTGGGATAGACTCAAGTTGCATGGATCTGTGCTGTACAGGATAATTCAGGACTCCAAGGATGGAGCTGAATATTGGCAGATGGTGCTGCCAAAGGTACTTCATGAGGAGGCATACCAAGCGAAGCATGACTACGCAGGGCATTTTAGCGATCGTCGTACGCTGGATAGTCTGCGCCGGTGCTATTACTGGCCCTCCATGACGAACGATGTACAGAAATTGGTCAAGGCCTGCAAGAGATGTGCTCTGGCGAGAGATGTGCATCCTCACCCTCACACACCATTAGTATGTATGCAGTTCAATGCCCCTTTGGAAGCAGTTGCCATCGACTACACTGTTCTCGAAAAGACCTCAGATGGATACGAGAATGTCCTTGTCATCACGGACATGTTTACCAAGTTCTGCATCACTGTTGCAACAAAGGACCAAACAGCACCCACAGTGGCGAAAGCACTTGTCAAGCACTGGTTTGGTTATTTTGGTTGCCCGGCCCGACTGCATTCTGATCAAGGGCGGAATTTCGAAAGTGAAGTTATTGCGGACCTTTGTTCCTGTTATGGGGTAAACAAAAGCAGGACTACAGCTTACCACCCTCAGGGCAACGGATGTTGCGAGAGATGGAATCGCACCATGCATGAGATGCTTCGCGCTCTTCCACCAGAAAAGAAGAGGCGATGGAAAGACTATCTCCCAGAACTGACATTAGCATACAACAGCCACAGACATTCTTCAACTGGATATCCCCCATTCTACTTGTTGATGGGACGAGACGCACGACTTCCGATGGACATCACCTTGTGTTCAGGAGGGGAACCGGAGGTAGACAACTTGGATGAGTGGGTGAAACTTCATCACGAGCGTCTGAAACTGGCCTGTGATGTGGCAAAGGAAACATCCAGGGAGGCTGGTGCTGCCCGAAAGAGACTGTACGACCGTGTGGCCCCGGCTGCTCTCATACGGCCTGGTGACAGAGTCTTGTACCGTAACCACAAGCCAAGAGGGCGCAAGAAAATACAAGACCTATGGGAATCAACACCATACATCGTGATTGAGCAAACCAACCCGGATATGCCTGTGTTCAAGATACGGCCCGAGACCGGTAGATCACCGTGCGGTTACACCACCGATACCAACAGGAGCGGTTTCCAGGTGGTATGTCCCTGCATATACAGGATACGATGGTGATGTAGTATATACAGAGCCAGCTGTCTCCGATTCTCATGATGTAGATCCTCCCCCCTTGGAGGAACCCACTGAGCAAGCAATACATTTTCCAGATGATACCGAGGTATCACTCCCAAGACGGTCGATGAGGCAAACCAAAGGTCAACCACCGGATCGGCTCAACCTGGCCATTAATGTTGATACATGTGAGGGACGTGACAACACAGTAGATGTAGCTAAATGGTTCGCGTCATGGTGGTCAAGGGATTCGACTGGACCCTAGCGAGTATCTATGATGAACTTATAGTTGTCATTGAGGACAATGACCGATAAGTGGGGGGCGAATGTAAGGGTTAATATTTGTACCACTGTGTCCTGACTGACATTACATAATGTATAAATGAAATAGACTGTAGTCCGAGTTACCTCGAATTATCGCCTCTGTGGGACTGATGGGACGGCTGCAGCAAACTCCTGTTGTTCGTCCCATCACTTCCGGTTTAGGGAAAGCAGTTGTACGCAGTTGGTGGTCACTAATGATTTTTGGTTGAAATATCTTATAGAAGTGTTCCACAGCCAGACGACAATGGTTACTAACCGAAGGGTTGTGCGTGTTATGTTATAACGGCGGACGTGCTAGTTGCTGCCCTTCTGCTCTTAATTGAATGTTCCTATTCCAAATAAAAACCATATATTTTGAGACTAGGTTGTGTGGTTTTACTGAGGAGCAAGAGCCTGCCGCTTACATCAGCACGATAAGCATATGCACCCCATGTGCCATTGTGTAGAACCCTGCGTTCTGATGTCCCTTTAATTACAAACGTATTTCTTTTCAGAAAGTCAATACCATCCACATCTTTCGACAGACAATATACTATGTTGATTTTATGCAATACAATCCCAGGATGCTCATCCCTTGGTGTGACACTTAGAGATTATAAACACGAACGAAACAGACAACAACAACAACAACAACAACAACAACATGCATGTATGTTTAATACATGAGTATAACATTCACTTCAGCGTGAAAATTCATATATGACGCGTAGAAAAAACACGACCACAATAAACAAATGCGAAAACGTCCAACATTAATAACAATGTCACATATACATACTACTCACTGACAGGATAATAGGCCTATGTTCATAGTTGCCTTGATGAAACTGGGCAGTTTTATATATGGTTCGTCGGGCCGACAGTGGCCTTTATTAATGGGAAATCAATTGTCTGTCACTACCCTAATAGTTCTTCCATCGACGCACAGGAATCAGCGTCGTGTCGCTGAAGACTCTGTAACTGACAGTGTCTATGAATTCACGCTCTTTAATTGCGCCAATGCCATCAACGAAGCCCACAAATCCACTGGTCCTCAAAAGTTTGATTGCGTGAAAGTGCCCAAGTTCTGTTGGCTAGTAATAGGTAGTGAAGATGTGGATGCGCTCATCGTACTGGTTGTACTGCTGTCAACTATTAAACGGATTAAACGCACAACCAGAATGTCGGAGTGAAAATATTACTCATTCCACTTCATCGACTACGACTATATCAAACACAACGTTGTGTAAGTTTATGCAACATATACCATTCGATCGGAGTTTGAACGTTTCGCCCAGCCTATATCGAGGTAAAGACATAGGAATTGATTAACGTTGTTTTCTAAACAAATGTGGTGATATATATAATCAGTTTTAATCTCCAAGATTTCACACCAAGTCAATTTTATTTCGATCTCCAAGATGTCTCCAAGTTAAAAAAAAATAATGAGCTCCTAAGTAATAAATCAGAAAAACGACGTCTGGTCAGGCGGAATGCAAATCATGGGATTGTTGTTAGACGAGCGGCCGGGACCCTGTTTTAGGGAATAAAATGCACCCCCCGTACACAGAGCCAAACTATATATCATTTGAAAGCTTGGACTCTCTTCTTTCAGATGAGGTAGGATGTGGTGGTGAAAAGTATTGCCGTGTGCTGAAAAATTTAGGAGATGCAAGAACCATTGGATTGCTTCTTTCTACTTTTAAAATGGGGTATACGTATTAAAATGACTATATCTTCACTCGTACCAGGCATATGGCAAAATGGCTGGTGTCAATTGATTGCGCAGAGGTTCTTCAATCGTCTATTATCAAAAAGTGTTATGACGTCATTGACCTGTGACGTCACAGAGGGGGCCATCTCCAAAATACAATTAAATTGCGTCAAACGCACTGAAAACTATGTCAAAAGTTTTTTGTGGGTGAAATACTTCGTTGTTAAATAGCCAAAATGGTTCTTATGTCGAATTTAGTCATCGGTTAAATACTTCGGCAAAGATATGGCGAGATTACCTTTTAAATCCTCAATATAACGGCGTCATTCACCATAGGATATTAGGTGAAAAAAAACACTAACTACTGCATTAGAGGACGGATTTCTCGAATGTCAGCCATCAAAAATAATCTAGTTCCGTGATTTAGACATTCAGAGTCATTTGACGTCGTAGCTGTATATATTGTTTTGTCAAACGTACAAATTAGTTTAAAATTCTAATGGGGGATCGTTTCAAAATATCCACAAAACATACGGGAAGACGCAGAGTGGCACAAAGTTACAAAATTGGCAAAGAGTGCTGTGAGCATCAGTTTTTACATCAATGATTTACCTAATTTTCTGACAGCATTAAATAGATCACTGCAATACGAAAACATGTCTATAAACATACCCACTCTCCTGGTATGTCCCGATCTCACAACAGCCTGAGTGTAGGAGTTTTATTATAATATATTTGAGAGCTTAAATTCTGTATATCCCTGGAATATCTTTCATCAGGGGCCAAGCCTATAAATCATAAATACAATAAGAAAGCCGCGAGATAAAACACTTCAATAGAATAATAATACTTATTTATTTCAGACACAGATGGTCTATAGAAATGAACAAATAAATAATAAGATCGCAGCCAAAAGACAAATTACTAACACGTTACATAGATTTGGCGAGACCAATGACAACTAAACGTGAAGTCTGAGACAAATCGGAAAGCCGCAAAGTTGTAAATAAGAAGTCGTTTGTCGACATAAGTGTGTTCTGTAAAGAATTAATCTGGCGTCGAATAACCTCCTTAAAGTGATAGTAAACCCTCAGATGAAGTGAAAGTCAAATGAAAGACAAGATTCAACTGTATCCAAATATATTTTTACTTCATTTATGTGATTTTTTTTCTGGGTAAAAATTATTTGACTTTTTGTATTACTCATAAGTGACAAGTCAATTTGTATCTTGCATTTAATTTCCTCGATTGTGCACGTTGAAACAGTGAGTCTGTGTTGAAACTCCAAGTATACACACCTTAAGCTTGAATCAAGCATTGGAAAGTGCATACCAAGTTTGAAATATATGTATTAAGGCAGTGTGACGTCACCGGACCTAGATATGATCGCAACAGACCACCATAGCATACCATGCTTTATTTGCAGTTTACTCTGTGTAATAAAATCGTAAAAATAACAATAAATATTTTCGGACATTGTTTTCAATGGTCTTTCAATTTATCGAAACTTGACTTCAGGGTTTACGATCACCAGCTGGGTACAGAGTTAGTCCCAAACATGTAAGTAGCACTACAATTGCGCGGGGAGTGCATTATAACCAGCGAAATACGTTGTTGTATGTGACACGCAGTTTTTTCCAGTTACATGACGAGTACGAAGACCACAGATGGCTGCATCTTCGCATCTTGAGTACACATATAGAACTTTCGAGCCAAAATGTTGGCACGAATGCATAATGTTCTAGTTTGCACAGACATATCATAACTCTCAGTGAGATCGCTGGAGATAAAATGATCAAGATATTTGGCGTTGTCAACGTAATTCGGCGGTGAGCCAGACAGTTTAACATAGTGTGCTCTCAGGTCATTGAACTTTATTGGACGAAAACACATGCATCTTAGTGATGAAGACAATATTATTGTCAGTCGCAAAAATATCACATATATCAAGTGAATTCTAAAGGCCCTTGGCAGAGGGACTAATAAGGCATAAGTCGTCAGCGTATAATAGGTGGTTAAAGAAGACTCCGGCTGAATTACATCCTAAATTGGACCGACATATTTTGATGTCGAGTTCATGTATGTAGACATTAAAGAACAGAGGAGACAAACTTCCTCCTTGGTGAACTCCATTTCCAGCAGAGAACTCTCTGAGAAGGCATAACCACACCCTGGTGGCCATGATAGGCGCAAAAGGACGCCATTGTCGACGTGACGTCAGATCAAGGTTAGGCACTGGCTAATACTTTAACATTGGCTCTACTGCAAAACCCGGAAAATAATTAGCATTGTGACTTTCAAACAATTTTGAAGATGTTATTGTCTCGGAGTTAAAGAGGCAGTTGCAAACACAAATCATCGCATGTAAATGTCCGTGCATAAAATAATACAGCATTCAATGTTAAGAAATGGTTCGCTTCCTAACCTCGGCGTGACGCGACATGGATCATGACGTCGTGTCTCGCCTTTTGTCGTTAGAGACTTCCATCTCGGACTGTTCTTTTAATATTGATGACATATAATTTCCAATATTATTATCTCGCATATTTTGTTTCGCACATAGTGTCAGGGCAGCATTATCGCTCCTAGAGATATATGCACTAGGTATGCTCAGATTTATCTGCTTTGACACATTTCATGTGTACGCTGTTTACCAGTGCTATTTCTTCTAATGTCTTCTGTGGTTTTCAAGGTACATAAGGCCCAAGTTCTGTACAGCATTATTACTGTTTTATTCTCAGAGGTGTCGGGACAAAATTTTCGCTCATGATCTTTTGCAGGTATTGAAAAATACTAGTCTCCATTCGATTTTATCGGATTTACACATTTCATGTGTATTCTTAAACAGCGCTGTTTCTTATAGTGAAGCCAAGTCGTCATTATTGCTGTCTCTCTTCTGTTCTGGAGGTCCGTCGTTAACTGGAGCTAGGAATTCGTTTAGGCACGGCTGATGAAGAGTCTTCTTACAACTTTAATATCACTATGGATCTCAGTGGTATTATTCTGATGTATGTCTCGCATCATGCCAGAATCGTTATATGAAAGACATACGAACAAGATCATGTGGCCATATGGCCACTTGTAGGTAGAATCCGTATTCAGGGTTGAAACACGCCAATAACATGGATATATTAATGTGTCAAAACAAAAAATCTCGAATTGAGATTGGTATCTTTCATTACCTACTGAACTCTAGAAGCGAGAATTCTGTTCTGACACATATGCTAAAGCAGTAATAATAATGAACAGAATTCGGACCTTACGGACCTTGATAACTACGGAAGACAGCGCTGAGTAATCATGAAATGTGTCAAAGCAGATGAATCTCGAATTTAGTTTGGTATTTCTCTAGACATGCAGAACTCCAGAAGCGAGAATTCTCTCCTGACACCTTTGATAAAAAAAACGCATTAATAATACTGTACAAAACCTGCACCTTATCGATCTTGGAAACTGTGGAATACAAGCGTCTAGTCCGTCATTCACTATTCAGCCGACGTCCATTAAAGAATTTCCGCGTCCATAATCCAATGGCCTAATTCATATAATAACATTGGCGCTAAATTAAAAGGATAAATCATAATATACGTAAAACTAGGTTGATTTCCTGCAAGGCAGAAGCGGTGAACAGTTTTCACTGATGCCAGCAAGACATCACGATGTTCTAAAAATATCAAATCCGTATCGATGATCAGTATTCTTAATCCATATGATATACGTTGTGAAGTCGTTCTCTAGAGTATGATTTATCTCAGTCACCCTTTGATTGTGCCTGTTCATATGAAAACTATGAGGATATTGAAATACATAGGTTCATACGGCCCCTAGCCTCGGGTTACGCGGAATTAGACACAAGTTACGAAACGTAGCGACATAGATGTTGCACACTACGCTCGTATTTTGCTATCAGCATGCGATATGTATCGTCAAAATTGAAAAAAATTCGAGTGGATGCGCTTGATGATATAGCCTTTTTTTACAAGTTCATTAAAGACATTGAACGAAACAGCATACATATGAAATGGGTCAAAGCAGATAAATCTCGAATTGAGATTGATATATTTCAATACACACAGAACTCCAGAAGCGATAATAATTGTGTATAGCACAAGCGAGATCATAATATTGGAGATTATATACCATTAATATTAATTGTATTGATGATTAGGCTTGACCCTTGTTGAGAGTTATGCTTGGGATATACAGAAGATATACTCCCCAAAATATCCGAAACAACTGCTTTGAGGTACATGAATACATATAGTGATGTCCTATACTCAGGCTGTTGTAGGGTCAGAACATATCTGGAGAGTGGGTATGTTTGTGGTCATTTTCCTGTGTGATATTAAACCCTACAAGTAGGTTTCCAAGAACATACTGTTGATGTGACAATTTTAATGTTAATTTTAGATGACCCCTTAAATAGTTTTGAAATTTTCAAGAGGTGGAAAATCATTGGCCTGTAAAGAGTAATTTATAGAACACTGTATCCACAAATCATATTAAAAGTGGTAGATTACCAAGAACATACTGTGGGCAAACATGTAAATTGCAATAGTAATTATGAGATGACCCCCACCCACCCACAACGATAATCAAGATAACCTTTGATATTGCTTTAAAATTAACAATAGATAAAAGAAATTATTGAATTATACATATAAAGTCATAAAACATTTTTATCAAGTATTGCTAAAGTCAGATGTTTGAGAATCTTAGATAAACGCTTAGTAGACATTGAAAATGTATAATTTTGACAGATACTTCCTGTTCACATATTCTATTCTCTATGGTAGTGAGAAACCTTATGTAGCCTGTACTTTTTCATGCAATGATACACAGTACCTGTTGCAATAATTAGGACACAATTATGTGAATTTCATTACATTGAATAACTTAGTAAAGAAACTATAATTGTGTATTTTGAAAATATTTCATTGGGAATTTGGAGAGGACCCCCGAGTGACGTCATGATTCAAGATAGCTTATCAAAACTGTTATCAATCGATTCCCTGTTTAATGGAGAGAAAATTGGTACCTCACTACTGTGCATTGGTGTAAAATGAATAAAATTATTAACACTTAGCAAACCCACCCCCTTTCTTTTTTCGTGACGATAAGACTCGATATTGGTTCGTTTGAATGGTTTTTTACCTTACGGCAATATATTTCAAGACCACATCCGGTCTAACAAAAAAGTACATTAAATAAGCTTTCAAATGACATAGATGTGACCGTGTGTACGGGGGGTGCATTTTACTCCTAAAATAAGGCGTTATTTGCAAATCGCCGCTCGTCTATGTTTGTTGTCCTCCGTTATGTTATCCGTTACCACCGTTGTGTTGTTATTGTAACTTCGGTCTTCCTGACGTTCAAGCGATCGAATCGTGGTCTTTCGACTATGACAATGGCATATATCATAAAATATAACTACAGCAAATCAAGGTAAAACTAAACAAAGTGAGACCAAAATTGTTGCTGTGGTAGAAAATGATGTCTGAGGAAATCAATGTCCTCGCATGAAAGCACAATCATCTTCATCTCTGCTACAGTCGTATCGACTGGTTGCCTCCATATGTATTCCTTCCTGTATGGAATACCAAGGAAGACAACCAGTCTAATGTCGCAGTCTGACATTTTGAGTCTTTTGTTTTAACACGATTGGAAGTGTTGTGGAGTTTGACCACAAGGTACTATTTTTCCAATTTTGTTTCTTCCGACCAAAGAAACAACATTCGATGCTTCAGGGCCGTAATTCCTGTCTGTCAGAAGAGGATAGAATGAAAGCCTGTAGTAGTCCATTTTTATCAAAAACAAAACAGAACTATTTTTTCTGAATGACATCTTGGCCGGGTAAGTAGTAATGTCTACTGAAAAAAGGTCGTATTTTCCAGGGAGGTAACTCTTGATTCCCGTGGAGCTTCCGACAGGGGGCGCCACCAGCTCAAGGTTATGGATTGCATCAGCATTGGCTGGGTGCCAAGTTTTAACCACTATAGGTCTGGCAAACTTTGACCTTGTATTCCTCCGCGGTGATGCGGTCATGTCTAGCGGTGATGCGGTCGCGGAGAAAAAGTAGTCCCCAGACTTCAAATACGCTGCATGGTCCGATTGGGTCGTATGAGGTATCAATGTGAAGCATTCGTGAAGGGGCATCTGATGGGCTGGGTGCGGAGTTGAAATATCGTCATTCTGCGCATGCGCGGTAGACCAAGGGTATGGAAATAGACGTTTTGGGATCTAGGGGAGCCACTATTGGGCCGATTGAGTCGAGTGAGGTATCATTGTGAAACCTATGTGAGGGGGCATCCGCCTGGACTAGTGTCTCGGCCGTTGTCAACATTCTGCGCATGCTCAGACAGGGAAATGTGGGAAAAAGGGTATGGAGATAGACGTTTTGGGATCTAGCGGAGCCCCTATTGGTCCGATTGGGTCGAGTGAGGTATCATTGTGAAACCTATGTGAGGGGGCATCCGCCTGGACTAGTGTCTCGGCCGTTGTCAACATTCTGGTATCTAGGGGAGCCCCTATTGGTCCGATTGGGTCGAGTGAGGTATCATTGTGAAACCTATGTGAGGGGGCATCCGCCTGGACTAGTGTCTCGGCCGTTGTCAACATTCTGCGCATGCGCAGACAGGGAAATGTGGAAAAAAGGGTATGGAGATAGACGTTTTGGGATCTAGGGAGCCCCTATTGGTCCGATTGGGCTCGAGGTGGGCCACTCGTGGTCCTATGGAGTCGTATGAGGTATCCATGTGAAGCATTCGTGAAGGAGCATCCGACGAGGTGGGTGACACGTGGAACTGACGTCTTTCTGCGCATGCGCAGTAGACCAAGGGTATGAAAATAGACGTTTTGGGATCTAGGGGAGCCCCTAGTGGGCCGATTGGGTCGAATGGGGAATCCATGTGAAGCCTATGTGGGGGAGCATCCGCCTGGACTAGCGTCTGGTCCGTGTTTGACATTCTGCGCATGTGCAGACAGGGAATTGTGGGAAAAGGGTATGGAAATAGATGTTTTCGGGTCTAGGTGGGCTACTATGGGTCCGATGGAGTCGTATGAGATTTTATTTTGAAGCTCTCGTGAAGGGGCAGCCGCCTGGACTAGTGTGTCGGCCGTGTTTTGCGCATGCGCGGTGGACAAAGGGTATGGAAATAGACGTGTTCGGGTCTTTGTGGGCCACTAGTGGTCCGATGGAGTCGCATGAGGTCTTATTTTGAAGCTCTCGTGAAGGAGCATCCGTTTGGATGCCTGGTTCGTCCGTGTTCAAGAGTCTGCGCATGCGCAGTCTGGTCGCAGTATAGAAATATACACATGGGAGTGTGTTTGGGGTACTCAACCCCTATGGGTCCATGGTTGTGGTTTGGTGGTGTGGGTTCTTCGCAAGTGTGTGTGGCGTCACTTCGGGTTTCACTAAAACTACCTCCGAACACACAAGAGTCCAATTTTTCCTTAGATCTTATGCATGTACTTTCAACATCCGGGTTTCCCACCGCCTGTATGGAATGCATGTATCCCGTAGAGCTACGTATAGGCGCGCATGTGTGACAGGGTCTATAAAACACGGCCCTCTGGATCCCACACCTCCATTTCTATTGTTGCAGAGCCATGACGGAGACCTATCCCTATGCGACTCGCATTTTACAGCATGCGACCGTGGTTAATTCACTCACGAGTTACCGAGCAGTGGTTCGATCCATGTTAGCAGATGGCAACGACAACGAGGGGCGACGCCAGATACTGAAAGAGTTCACAGAAGCGGTCCTCGACGGAGTGGACTCGATGGAGGGGTGTGCTATCACTCACCACTACTGGACTATGACAGCCATCCTTGATGCCCGGGCTATAGACCACGAGCGCTCACGCCGGAACCAGCGACGGCTCGTTGGCCTCGTCATGGTTTTTGCCCTATTGACCCTGACGCTGTGGCAATGACAACGACAGAAAAAGAACGGCTCTTTAGAGTCTCCACGCATGCGCTTATGTGCAACGGATATATACGAGGGTCAGTCACAGTGTGCTTCATTCACCGTTCGTCATTGGGTCAATCATGTCACCGAGGGACCTGACCATAAATACGAGAGACAGTCAAAGTATGCGTCATTCACCGTTCGTCATTGGGTCAACCCTGTCGCCAGTCCTACGAGCCATCCTTCTCCTTACACCCCAGGTGGGGTTACACGTCTATGAAGATAAAGTCACCATCGTTGAAGACCGTGGAGGTGTTTGGAAGTCGCGCGCTGAGACCGTATCGAATACGGTTACGCTGGACCAAATTTAAACGGGTGTTAAGCGGTGAGCTCGACGGAAACCTCATCCACAAGACAATGCCATCTACGTACACCGTGGACTCTTCTTACCACGCCTGGGCGGTTACAAAGCTGTTTACACCGGACGAGCGGTCAGCTGATCAGTTGGGGTGGGCTCGTGCCCTGAGTCAATCGGTAGCAGAACCCAATGAACAAATGACCAAACCTAGCAATGAACCAGACGACGATGCCATTGATTATCCGGCTAGACTCAGTCAGCCCAGTGACAATTGCATCCATACAACGCAGGCCGGTACGGCATCGGAACCCAAATGAAAGCAGCTAGAAAGGAACTGTGAACCCAGAGCCAGATATTCACAGATAATATCATTATATTATAACGTATATCATACGTTTCATGTGGCAAACCCATAATGCACCATGTTCTGACGTCATAAACTTTTCTTCCCTATAAATACGAGAGACCGTCAAATCTTGTACCATTCACGCACTAACCATGACGGAGCATATAATACGGGCGTTTCTCAGCTTGACACCCAAGGTCTTCCTGTACGTCTGTGCGGATAAGGTCGATATCATGGAGGAGGTGAGAGACATCTGTGATGCGGATCCTACACAACCGTGCCCGGCTCACATTCGTCTGTCCCGGGCGGGCTGGATCAAATTAAAACGGGTGTTGTCTGGTGAACTGGACGGCGACCTCATCCACTTGTGTCACGATGTGTACGTCCGACGCGGCCCCTTCTTTGCTCAATTGGCTCGACTAGATGGGGGTACAGTGCATTTTACCCTTCACCCAGTTCTATGGTCTGCATTGGAAGATGTGGATCAAGTGATTATCAAGTGGTCATCAGACGAGTTGGACTGGTCATTTACCATGGAGAATGTGAATCCCAATGAACAAATATCTACCAATGAACCAGACGACGAAGCCATTGATTATCCGGCTAGACTCAGTCAACCTAGGATATATACAACGGTGGTAGAACCCGAATATCAGACTTCGTTATAAATAAACCATACTCCCTGGTCCATTATCATTTTGTCACCATGAAGCGCAGGGAGAAGGTGTTGGATAACTTATACTACAGTCCCGACAGTCCGGCGGCCTATAGTGCATTGTCGGCTCTCTATCGAGCGGCCAAACCCCAGGGGATACAACGTGCCCAAGTCCGAGATTGGTTAAAAAAACAAGACACCTATACCTTACATCGAGCTGCCCGCCGCCATTTTCCACGGAACCGGGTCATCGTGGGAGGACTAGATGCCCAATGGCAAGCGGATTTGGTCGATATGAGCGTCTTTGCCAAACATAATGATGGGAATCGGTATATCTTGACGTGCATCGATATCCTGTCAAAGTATGCGTGGGTGGTACCCATACGGACGAAAACGGGGGCGAATCTCATAGCGGCGTTCAAAGACATCTTCAAGACCGGGCGCAAACCCTTGTATTTGCAAACCGACGAGGGCATGGAATTCCTCAACAGACCGTTCCAAGCCTTTCTCAAGAAACAGAAGGTCTTCTTCTTTCATACCTACAACGAGATCAAGGCTTCTGTTGTGGAAAGGTTCAACAGGACATTCAAAGGCCGCATGTATAAATATTTCATTTTTAAGAATACAAGGCGGTACATCGATGTTCTCCCGAAACTTGTGAGCGGTTACAATCGAGCCTATCACCGGAGTATACAGAGAGCCCTCATTACCGTGACCCAACGCAATGAAGCCCAAGTCCGGCGTGTCTTGTACCCCATACAATCGCAACGAACACCGAAGAAGGAGTTCAAGGTCGGGCACCCTGTACGGATCAGTAAAGTCAAGGGCAAGTTCGAGAAAAGTTACTTGCCCAACTGGAGCGATGAGCACTTCCTGATTAAACGGCGCCTACCCCGGCAGCGGCGAGTCTATGAACTGGAAGATCTTCAAGGGGAACCGTTGCTAGGGACGTTTTACGAGCTGGAATTACAACCTGTCGTAAAAACAAAGCAAGACTACTATACGGTGGAACGCATCCTAAAACCCGAACGTCGACGCGGCATCCAATTTTATTTCGTCAAATGGCAAGGCTGACCCAGTTCCTTCAATTCCTGGGTCGCGGCCAACCAGGTGAAACGACTATAAAACCAGACACCACCGCCATCATCCTGCATTCCACGTTCGACCATGAACACAGTGCAATCGTCTCTGAACACAGCGTCTCCCAAAACGCGCAAAGCACAAGTGGGCTTTGTAGTGATATTGCTAACCCTGCTGAGTGTGTTGTACGGAGGTGTGTTTTACGACGTAGCCTATCTCAGCACCCTACTCATCCCACCAAAGACACAACCACCAGCCGCCAGTCAAACCAGTCTACAGATAGCACCAGTCAACCCCGTGACCGAAACCAGCCCAGTCATCACCACCACCACACCCCGTGTACAGGCTACATCGATTATAGAGTCAACACCTACACCAAGTGCACCCAGTACGTCTGAAATTCCACCGGATTTCATCACTCACACTGAACGCCCATCGACAACGGTACCAAAGCTCGACGCATCGACGACCGCAGTTCACTCGTACCAAATTTACAAGAGTGGGTTACCACGACAGCGGATACACCTCCAGCCATGGGCCCTCGGTGGCAACACCCCTTCACCTGCGTCATCGCAGAACCGACGGGTTCCGGCAAAACACACTTCGTCAGGAAGCTCCTGGAACACGCCGACAGCATGATTACTCCACCCATAGCCCGAGTCGTATGGTGTTACGGAGAATGGCATGCGGCGTACGCAGCAATGCACCACATCACGTTCGTGGAAGGGCTACCCAACCTGGCCGATTTGGAACCGGACACCTTGGTGGTTCTGGATGATCTCATGGCGGAGACGGATGCGCGGGTCATCAAACTCTTTACCAAAGGCAGCCATCATCGACGTCTCAGCATCATCTACATTGTGCAGAATCTGTTCAGTAAAAACAAAGAACATCGGAATATCAGCTTAAATGCCCACTACCTGGTGGTCTTCAAAAACCCGAGAGATACCACTCAAGTGCTGCACCTGGCGAGACAGATGTACCCTGGACGCACTGCGTTTGCGTTGGAAGCCTTTAAAGATGCGACAACTCCTCAGCACGGGGATATGCTCTTCGACCTGAAGCAAACCACCCCCGACCACCTTCGACTACGGACCGGTATCTTTCCCGGAGACACCCACCACGTGTACATGCAAAAATAATGTAAACACACCCACAGTGGTTCCCCCCAGCTGGGGTGTGTGTTTGATGTTGGGGATAATAAAAGAATTAATACCACATCATGGTTGACTTTTGTCTCTGTTCAATATTCACGAGGTAGGTAGTTAAAAAGGGCAGGGTTGTGGGTTCTAGCATCAGTTGTACATGATGTCTGCTCGAGTACGGAAGCATGCTCAGACGCTCCGTGTATTGAAGACGGCCCCACCCGAGTTGGTTCGAACCATTGTACGCGGCGCAGACCCTGCTCTCGTGTGCTGACTGTGTGAGATTGGACTCAATATCTTAAAAGGCAACGTACCACTGACTCCTGCTCAGAAGGCGAAGTTGATTGATTGATATTTATTCACCATATACCAACATAACAATAAATATAACAATGGTAAAATAATGGTTCAGATAATACAATATATATACATAATGGTATGGTGTGATAATGGCGGGAATAAAACCCAGATGGGCTTGTTCTATCTCTTGTTGACTCTATCTATATGAGCTCAGAGAGATCAATTACATTTGTTTTGAACGTATATACAAAGGAGAGGATAGCTTAAAATGTGTACTTGGGGAACATATGATACAATGATATATATAACTATGATTATATACACACATATATATATATACATACATATTTATATAAACACACATGTACACACACACACGCATGCACACCAATATATATGAGACAATGTCATGATATAATTTTTTATAGTAGGCTATTGGATGGTCATTTTACTTTTAGTTTTGAATGTCGCGAGTTATTAGGCGGTATTTTAATCTTTTTTTGAATAATGATATGGAAGTAACTGACTTGAGTTCTGTGTTAAGTTGGTTCCATATTCTCGGTCCTTTGATATAAGTAGTATAAAATGATAGTTGAGAATTGTAGAACGGTCGATAAAGATTGAGATGTTTCTGTCGTGTTTGGTATTGATGAATGTTTTGCAGTCTGGTAAAGTAAGTTCGGAAGCGATTTGGTAAAGAAAATGGTTGGTGTATAGCTTTGTGGATTAAATTTAGGATTACATAGTCGTTGATTTTATTGAAAGTTAACATGTTTAGTTGGATGAATAATGGTTGAGTATGTGCGTATTTAGTTTTTTTTTGCAAATAATACGAACCAGTCGCTTTTGTAGAACAGTAAGTGGAGCAGTGTGAGTAGGAAAGGTATTCGCCCATATTAAATTGCAGTATGTAACGAGTGCGTAAAATAATGTATAGTACAGAGTGATTAATGTATTTTTATTGACACAGTCCTTGATATTATTGATTACCCCGATGTTTCTTGATAATTTTGAGCTTAGTTTGCTTATGTATGTTTGCCAGTTGAGTTTGTTGTTAAAATATACTCCTAAAAATTTGAAATTTTCAACAAGTTCTACGTCAATGTTGTTAATTCTTATAATTGGATGAAACGAAGATGACGAACGATGCGGCTTAAAGAATATGCATTTTGTTTTAGAAACATTTAGAGAGAGCTTATTGCAACAAAACCATTCGTATAATTTGCATAATTCCACATTCACGGTTTCAGAAAGGAGTTTCGGGTCGGAGGAAGAGTAGGTAATACTCGTGTCGTCGGCAAAAAGAGTAATTTGAAGATCTGAAGCAGCTGTGATATCATTGATGTAAAGTAAGAAGCAGATTGGGCCAAGAATCGAACCTTGGGGAACTCCGCATGTAATGTTAGAAGGTGTTGAGAATGTATTGTTGAGGGAGACAATTTGGGTGCGGTTTGAGAAGTAACTTCTGAACCAGTCATTTTCTATATTTCGAAAGCCGTAATAATCAAGTTTTTTTAGAAGTATGTTATGATTGACAGTATCAAATGCTTTGCTTAAATCAAGAAACGTTGTTATGCTAAATTGTTTGTTTTCCTTGGCCATGGCTAATTTTTCATATAGCGACACTACAGCATGGGAAGTTGAGTGGTTTGCACGAAATCCGTATTGGCTGGGACTGATGATGCCTTGGTCTTCAAGATATGAGATCATTCGGTTTGCCATAACTTTTTTCAAATATTTTACTGAAGCAAGGCAGTACAGATATCGGTCTATAATTAGTTACTCTGTTTTTTTCCTCGCCTTTGTATATTGGGCTGATCTTAGCAATTTTGTAAATATTCGGAAATTCACCTGTTGTGAACGACAGATTTAGTAGAAACGACAGTGGAGAGGTAATGTAGTTTGTTATAGGTTTTACTAGCGACATGCGAATTCCATCCTGGCCAGGGGAGGCGTTTTTCAGAGATTGAACTACGTTAGAAATCTCTTCTGGGCTACATGGTGATAGCGTAAACTCACTCCTATATTTATTATTTAGATATGACATGAAGTCTGAATTGGTAGCTGGAATTTTATCGGCAAGTTCAGTAGCTACTGAGCGGAAATATTTATTGAAACAGTTTGCTATGTCTTCAGGATTTGAGGTCTCTGTCTCTGTTCAGCAACGGCAGAAGGCAAGATCGAAGATTTTGCCATGCCTAATAAACTATTTATAGTTTTCCATGTTCCCTGAATGTTGTTGTTGAACTGTTTAAATTTATTTTCATAGTATAACTTTTTCGCAATCCGTAACGTGTGGTTTAGTTTATTGCGATATACTTTGTATCTGTTGTTCAGTTCGGTGTTACGTGTGGTCATCCATAATCTATATAGTCGATTTTTTTCATGTATTGATTGTAGCAAAACTGTGCTTATCCAAGGTTTTTTTGTTTTTGTTTGTGTTTTATGGCATTTAATTGGAAAACATTCGCTGTAGATGGAATTAAATGTGTCACTAAAAGACCTAGCAGCTGAATAAACGTTTGTTTCCATATATAAAATATTCCAATCGACAGATTGTATTTTTTCTTCGAAAAGAGTCTGGTTGCTGGTGCTAATATTTTCTATATGTTATATTGTTCTGCTTATTGTGCTTGGAAATTGAAGAGTTACAGAGGAAGAACACAGGAAAATGATCAGAAATGTCTGTAAGTAAGATACCAGCGCTTATGTCATCGTCGTGGAAATTTGTAAAAATATTATCAATGAGTGTTGCGGATCTTGATTTTACTCTAGTTGGATTACATATCTTCGGGAAAAAGTGAAACGATTTCATGATTTCAAAGAATGAATTAGTTGGGCTGTGATTTCCCGTCTTTAGTAGGTCGATATTAAAGTCGCCAAGCAACATACACTTTTTATTTTCAGGTTTAAAAATATCAAACATATACAAAAGACTTGCATTAAAATAGTCAACACTTTTGCCAGGTGGCCGATAAATTAGTCCCACAACACAAGAGTTGTTATTGTTGTTAACTTCAACAAAAAGAGCTTCGTATTCGCCATTTTGATCGATTTTTGAGAGATCTTCTCGAATGAAACAGTTTCTATATTCTTCTTTAATGTACAAAACTATTCCACCACCTTTTCGCACGGATCTGGATAGTGGGAAAGGAGAATAACCAGGAATGTTATACAGCTCTTGTGTTGCGGGATCGAGCCAACTTTCGTATATACCAATTACCGAAAACTTATGATCCAGATTGTAAAGTAGGGAAAGAATTTCTGTATAATGCTTTTTCAGACTTCGCGCATTGATATGCAAGGCAGATAGGGTTTTAGAGTCAGATATAAGATTGTTGTCTATATGCGATTTAAACGTTTCTACAAAACAATAATCAGAGCGAGAGTTGTTAAGTTTATCCCAGTAATTCAACCCGCCATCCGTGTCGTCTGTCGCATAGCTATTGTGTTCAGTCACATTTAGATCCAACGGGTTGAATAACATTTTCTCTAAATCACCAAGTAAATATTCAGAGCCATGTTGCTTTTGTACTTCCACATGAGTTATATCTTCATTATAAAAAGGTAATTCACATAGAGTATTCATCGTCATTAGTCAAAGATATATGTAAAATAATCAACAGCCTACATAGTAAATAACTGACGTATAATGTTGCCGTAACAACATTGAACCAGTCGGTTGTGTACACAAGTAGTGGCAGAGTAACATGTATATGTTGCGTGAACGAAGTTCTAAATAGTTCAGCATGTGTCAAATGTGCGATTGATATATCTTGGAAGAATAATGAAAACAAGTTTGTGTTGAGCGTGTGCTCTGTGTATAGGGAGCTTAGAAAACATTTACAGGACGAACAAATCAAGACTAAAACAACATTGGTATATACAAAAACTAAGTACAATGAAAACATATAGATATAACAAGGGCTAAAACGGCTACCTGGTATCAGATAGTACATATGGTTTTAGTGACAACAATACAGCGTCTTATAGAGGTGCTAAAAGATTAACGCGGTACGCACAATTCTACATTCTCTGGAATACAAGCTATACACTCACGTGAACAGCTAAGATGTCATGAAGTTGTTTTAATTATATCAGCTTGATTACAGTTGATTATTAGCTACAGCGTGGTTGCAGCGGCGCCAACCTGTCTATAGAGAAGTACAATGCTAATAGGTTGAGCGGCAACTCAGATTGTTTTCAGCGAAAAACAAAGCAACAACACAATTCTGTTGTTTAGAGTGAAAAACAAAGAAACAAAACAATTCTGGTACATGGAATATTCCCAAACTATGTATAAACTATTGGCTGTATAATTAAAGAACATACTGTTGACTATGGAATACGTTGCACTTGCACTATACTGTATATAATCCGTATATTAATATTATGTGCATTATGTCTCAAGATATATATATTGAACAGTTTTGAAATACAAGCATTTAAACGGGGAATGTGCAAGATGAGGCTTGAAATAAT
>JAVTVY010050689.1:0-28023 GCA_036873755.1 Hanleya hanleyi | reverse complement strand
GAGTAATAGAATATGTTGGTGGCTATACATTCAATATACTTACACGAAGTACACGGGGGTTCTGTGAACATAAAATCGTTTGGTACAGCTTTGCGCATCTCTGGATTCGTCACAATTCGTGGTAAATGGATTATGTCCATTCCTTTAGCCAAGTAGTTGAGTTTCAAGCAAAGCCGTGACTCTACAACAAGAGAGATAATTACAATTTTGACATAATTAACTACCATTTTCTGTGTAGCAATGCTCTAAAAAGTGTGCATACGGCGTATACATATCTCGTCTGGTAGCATTTGCTAGATCATTCGCAGACTGTGACGAATATAATCAACGCCACATAATGTTACTGCAGAAACTTGTCAAACATGTTATATCACCAAACGCCCCCCCCCATTCAACGTTTTTTTTTAATTCTGTGAAAAATATCGTACATTGACGGGAAAATAGGAACGTAGCGTGCAAATCTCTGGAGCTGCGTTTCGTAACTTATGTCTACTTCCGCTTAATCCGGACTGGGAGCCATTTTAATATCATGTGTTTTACATCTTCATGGTGTTCAAAAGAACAACATAATTTAAGCGTGACTGAGATACATACTATGGAAACGACTTGAAATTTCATTTGGACAGAGAACAATGGTCAATGATTAGGATGTTATGTATAGAACCCCAGCATGTATTGCTGATATCATTGAATACTGTTGACAGCTTCTCCCGTGTAAGAAACCATAGTGATGTCATACAAATATGTCTTCGGATTATTGACGGAGAAATTCTTTTATGGACAACGGTTGAATATTTATATGACGGCTCTGACGTTCGCCTTCACTCAGATGCTGGGAAATCATTTCTAGGGGGCGGACAATCATTCCTGGCTGTCGAATCATCATTCATATATGCTGGACAATTAATCGTAGTGCCTACAACATGTATGATATATTCTGCGTCAGATAATTACTGGTCCCCCGTTGTGACAAATATAAGCGTCAACATGCTGTCCACCAAATGTTTAGGGTGACAGAATCGCTTGCTTATAAAATTAGCTGGCGACATGACAACTGCTGTTGACACAATTGTTCGAAATTTCGACACTAGTGACTACAAAGACCAGGTATCCAGAATATCCACGTCAATAAGGGAAGGCTTTGCTAGACCAAACAGGTAGTATATGATTAGATATATATGACAATCCTACATGAACATCAGCTATATTGTGCTGCAATTGGGTTTGCTTGTGACTATTCACTAATATAGTATTTTTACTTTAAATACATGTGTAGAGTTCAAAGGATCTCGGGGTCAAGAAGGAATTCACAAAACATTATCACAGTACTGAATCGACACGGGTCATTATAGGTGAAGCCAAGAGTGTATGTGTCCTGTTACAGTCATCTACAGGTGGGATAACGTCTGCTTGTATCCCGATAACCGCAGAAATGGTAAAATGAGGCAACAGATGATCGTATGTAACATATGGGGACAGTCCATTGAAGCTAGCATTTTTTCAGGACAACAGTACATTCGACGATTGTATGCTTTGAAAATCACTGAAAGTCAGTAAAATTATAAATTTCTTAGTATTGCTGATTAAAACTTGATATAATCTCGGTGAAGTCATCATTTATTGAGTCCGAATTGAGTCCATGTCATTCAAGGGACAATATTCCTCTGAATATCCGTGAGAAGTTGCGAATGGCCTGTATCTATTACACGCAGTTATATAATATACTGGTAGCATATAAACGTACAGCCAGTATTTCTTCATTTTTTGCCTACGAATATATAATTTGTACGCATGGACATATTCAAGACATACTCTCCGAGCCGATACGCTCGCCGATGATACAATATAGGCTTAAGAGACGTTGCAAATGATTAATAAAGTTCTGGGTCATTGACTAGTAGCCTGGCCTTTGAGGTTATGTTAGTTCGAGCTTACCGTATTTTAGGCCTATAATGGACTGTCCCCTGGTCCTCGGATGCCAGACAGACACTAAACAAGGATACGTTCATTCATTTTTGTTTTAAATATACACGAAGTGAATGGGAATGGAGAGATACATGTAATTGGACCAGTGATATTTGAGATAAGAAGTAAATTCCCAAATGGTTGTTTACTACAGCTTAATAAATGATATCGCCCATTTTCGTCACAATACTATTCCATTATCCCAGACCTATAATGGACGTCTCCCCACATAGATCAACTGGAACATCACCATAAAAAGCGTAAAATCTGTGTTAAGTTCTTATAGTCTTAACACGACAGATCGGGTCAATACAGTACAATAACTGTCAATCATAAAATGAAAGGACACCAACAACCATACGTTTCAATGAGACTGAAGTTCTCCCATTTTTGGGTAATGATGCAGACGTTTGGTTTGAAGGAACCTGCGCTTAAAAACGAAAATAACCGAATGACTTATAATCAGCAGTTCTTCAACATATGTACTATAGCCTTAGCCTATAATATCTTTGTCGATTCAGTGGCTTGAGTATACCAGAGATCACTCATATTCGTCGATTTTAGGACATCTTTTGCCATGCAGATCTTGTAATATTCATCCAATGTCAGATAATGATTTATCTTCCCAAATATTTCAACTCGAACTATCGAACAAAAGAATCACATAGTGGACACTCAAGATTAAGTAAAAGAAAAGCTATGTGCTCTGAGAATCCAACTCTCCAAATAACCGTTTTAATGCTGATTGAAAAGGAAGTGATGTGGGAATCAAAGTATATTATATACCATGAACTAAATATAATGTTCATGTAAATTAACATGCATGGAAAACAGCAGCCATGTATATTTCTACAACTGTTTCAAGGTAGGCGTGTATTACCTTCCATATAATGTATTATGCGCCTCGAGCTTCTGAATACCAGGAATCAGCATAAACGTATTCCGCTTACTGAACATCAACTTCGCAAACGTCGCAATTTTCTTTGAACACGATAGTTGTTCATGTCATATTATCCAATCCCGTCAACCGAGAACTGCAACGATCCTGATTATAGGTAAACAGACCGGAGCAAAAAAGCTTCTTCTTCTTTGTGTGAGTCGGTCGCCCAGGGACCTTCCTGATTATTGCACAGAAGCCACTGGATCGGAAAACCTTTGTCGGCGTGATGGACATTAAATAGTCCACATACATTATCCTCCGGGGCCCAGTAATTCAATATTTCTACGTAATGATAGGAATGCTTGTTAAATGAGAAATATCGCAGATCCCTTGATTGCCGTGCACATGCTTTGAGTTTAATATAACCTGGTCTGCCAATGTGCGCATATCTACAGCATATACTGACCCATCTTTCGTACTCTGTCGCAATGAACCACTGCTGAATTTACGGCTTTTGTCAGACAACCTTAACTTAGCAAAATACTAGTTTTTTCAGATAAAAGTATGAACTATAAAAGCAACAGTGGTTACCAACAATGGCCTTCATACGTTCAAAAATATATTCCCTTTTAAGAGTAAATTGCATTCCCGATGCCGTACCTCTGTCAAGTATACATGCAGGGTATTTCCGTGAAGTTTTCTGGATAAAATCAAATTGAAAGGCATTGTGAGGACAGGTGACAAGTCCTGCAGGCACACACATTTTTACTAGATATTTGGCCTGCGATAATATGTGGTAGATTACATCGTATAGCAAGTTCTAAATGACAACGATGTCTGCTCCCTGCTATGAGGCAAAGTTTTATCCGTGCGACCAGCGCATCTCTCTTCGTTCGCACATCCCCAAGAGTTGACAATGGGTGGTATTTTTCTGTGACAAAAAGCGTTATGTCAATACTCTTCATAAATAATGTTGTTGCACTAATGGATAAGCGCTCCTTCGCACTTACAGTGATGCTATATGAGTTTATTTTTTGATATCTAGGGTGAGTGATAACGATACTGTCAGAAAACATGCCAAATTATGTCAAGTCCGCTTAATTGAGTGTTTCATTTCACGTGGAAAAACGTTCGCGAACAAGTTCCGCGTAAATCTGCTCATGATCCACCATGAAGAACTTTTAATGCATCCAGATAGAACCACATTACAAGCATGCATGTGAAAGGTTGAAATGCAATTTACTTTAGAAACGTATACCTTCGACACTGAAATTTCGAACCGGTGAAAAAGGCATTGACTCGGGGAGGATAGAAATCCCGGCCCATCGTTCTAGCAACTGAACCACCGAGCACAGCTTAATAACAGCCCGTGACGTTAAGGGACGACATGTCGGCCTTTAACATCGCAATGCGACGCTAAGGATCGACATGTTTAACCTTAACATCGCAATGGACAAAATATGATACACCCGATACACCCGACATGATACACCCTTAACGTCTCATTGTGATCTTAAGGGGTCGACATGACGGTTTTGTTGTGTACAATACGACTGTGGTGCTGACCATGACCAATTGATACAGTAAAATGCGAACCAATGCACCGCGCCATTATAACAATCAATGGAAGAGGATATATTGGGTTACTACTTACAGGAACGCTGAAAAATACGATCAAAATGTGAAAACATTGAAAGTCACGATTTCCACATCGCAGTTATGATTGCGATGTTAAGGACTGTCATGTTACCGTTAACATCGCAAGTCTCAAAGGGTCAAAATATCGACGCACTGCGATTTTGAGGACCGTCATGTCACCGTTAACATCTCAAGCTTCACAGGGTCAAAATATCGATGCATTGCGATGTTAAGGACCGTCATGTCACCGTTACCATCGCAAGCCTCAAAGGGTCAAAATATTGACGCATTGCGACGTTAAGGACCGTCATGTCACCGTTAACATCGCAAGCCTCAAAGGGTCAAAATATCGACGCACTGCGATGTTAAGGATCGTCATGTCACCGTTAACATCGCAAGCCTCAAAGTGCCAAAATATTGACGCATTGCGACGTTAAGAACCGTCATGTCACCATTAACATCGCAAGCCTCAAAGGGTTAAAATATCGACGCATTGCGACGTTAAGGACCGTCATGTCACCATTAACATCGCAAGCCTCAAGGGGTTAAAATATCGACGCATTGCGACGTTAAGGACCGTCATATCACCGTTAACATCGCAAGCCTCAAAGGGTCAAAATATCGACGCATTTTGAAGGACCATCATGTCACCGTTAACATCGCAAGCCTCAAAGGGTTAAAATATCGACGCATTTTGAAGGACCGTCATGTCACCGTTAACATCGCAAGCCTCAAAGGACCAAAATATCGACGCATTGCGATATTAAGGGTCGATGCGATTCTAAGAGCTTCTACACAGCATCACTTCACAGCATCACTTCCTATGTGACATTGTCCCACGGAATGAACAAGGCTGTCCCAGAATATGTAGATGAAAACTATTATTAGAAATCCTATCTCCAATGTACATGTAATAACGTTATAAGGCTCTTTGTTACTCCAGACGATGATGGCTCACTTTGTTCCTTGTGCAATTGTGTCGAGGAATCGCTCACAAGACCAAGTAAATATTCGAAAAAGAGAATTCAAGCCACATAGCAAAGTGATTCATGGAAATGATTCTGGTGCACCCGCTGCCGTGATTTAACATAGTTTAAGCCGATTATCAGCCCGGCTTTTCAAGTTACTGCCGGATCTGTCCGGTTACTGATTGGTCTCGGACTTAGTTCTCAGCGGCGCTGACGCATGAGATCGACATAATTGTTGATGATAGTTGGGACATTGCAATGGATGGGGAAGGCAAATCAGATTCTGGATCAGCTATGAACAGCATCTAATTTGTTTCTTGAATAGTTCGACATCAAGCTTGGAATTATAAGCTCATTACTATCACTAATCATGCTTCGAGAATTTGTCTTAGCACAAGGTCATTTTGCGAATAGTCAGCACCAGGGACGTATAATCCAAGTTCCAATTAGGAGATAGATTTACACCGCAAATACCATACATCCAGGGTATCACGTATGAAGCTACAGGGTTAATCTCTGGGACAGGGCACATATAATATTGCATTAGGTCTTATTCATCACGCCATTTGGTGATTATAAGATGACTATCATTCATCATTCATATGTGAGGCTTCTGGCATTTACTCCCACAATCTGAATCTCGATATTTGACAAATGAAATGTTCTTAGAGTCTCATGTGAGCGATTATATAAAACATTTCTGTTTTGCTGCAAGATTTTCTTGTTTGTATATTTCACACAGGTACTGCTATAAGTGTTTCCCTTGCTCGATTTGATAAAAACATTTTCTCCAACAATTCTCATTTGTCAGCATATTTCACACAGAAACTACAACAGGAATGCTGTCTAATGTTTTGTACATTATTAAAATGATTGACATAAATACTTTTGATAAAAGACGTTCTGAATTAACTGTATAAACCGTTCATAGTTGTTCTCAGAAGAGACGAATATTGTCACATTGGGAAAGCTTCATAATCTACATCTGTATTCGATAAGTCACTAAAGGACACTGAGGATGCCGAGTTTAGAATTGTGAAATGTGATGTCAAGATCGTCGTACGAAAGGAAGTATACTCGCCATCGGCACACATTTACTATAATGATCACGTGGCAAGGAGCTTACGAAGGGGACGCTCTAACCACTAGATTAACGCGGTACGGTGATCCCCTGATAAACACGTCATGGTACTTGTAGCCTGATACATAAAACATTGCAGAACAAATCTGACACAGAAAACATTGACTGAGTGAATTATTCTTTATAACTCATACACAACGTATTCCAGGCTAAAATTGTGGACCGCACATTTTGGGCCCGATGAATATCGCCAGTCGCCTACCTTTTCAGGGAATCTTACAAAGTGACCTGGAAATCCATTTGATCTGAGAAGCAGTAATCAGTGATACAGATTTGACGAGAGAAACTTCATGGAAAGATTTTCTCCTGCACGGAACTACGTTGTCTGAACTTGTAGCTTTATCTTAGGCCTGTTAAGATATTGTTAGGAAGCGTTTCCACTAATCGTTTTCCCCGCAGTCACATTTTTTAAGGACTGAAAAAAAACGATCAGTCGTGAACCAGTTGTGAGGAATCGAGAAAAAAAATACGAGAAAAAAACGTATTCTTTTTGACAAAAGAACGATTTTCCCTCGATTTGATTCTGGAGTCGTTTCCGTTCACGGTCAGTTCGCGATCGTGAGTCGCTCATCGCGAGGATGTCGTGTTTTTTTCAAGGCGCGATGGCATCAAACGGTGACAAACGTTTGGTCCATCATTCATAATTCAGCCGTCGTCCATTCAAGTATATCAGCGTCCATAATCCAAAGACCGTTCCTATATTCCGTAAACAACATTAGCACCAAATTCCAGAAGATAATCATAGCATACATAAAACACAGGCTAATTTCCTGCAACAGTGAAGCGGCCACAGTTTTCAATGATGCTGGCAAGACATCATGATGTTCCAAAAATATCAAATCCGTATCGTTGATCAGTATTCTTAATCCATATGATAATTCACGATTTATAATCACTTACAGGCCGAAGTAGAATATATGCGGGAAATATCTATATTCGTATCTATTCCTAAGCGCGCTCCCGTTGACGTGCGAGCTGAGATACCGTGGCGAAGCCTCCATCTTAAACAACCATGTAGGGATCACAGGTTTCTAGAATAATCGTTTTAAATGGTAACGAGTTAATGTTCAGACAATCCCTTCACGCTTCACATAATTTCATCAGATTCATGTACCTTGAAAATACAGAAGATAGGCAAAGGTTTTTAGCCATAGTTCAGAACTGCAGTTGAGTTCATCATCGATTGCATTATCAGAATAATTACGGTATGAATATGAAGTGAAAAATATTGTAAATAAATATATATCGAATATATTACTATATTAACCCTATCTGGCCTGAGGTTTTTGGGACCTGTCGTGGCCGGGGGGGGGGGCGAAATGCAACCCCGCTAATTATTTTTCTTATCCCTTGAGCTAGGGGGTTGAAACTTACCACACTATGCCTTTGGGTCAAGCTCTACCAGAAAATGTAAAAAAAAATCCAAGATGGCCGCTTTAATGACGTCACAGTGACGTCATTTTCAAAAACGGCATTTTTTTGGTCGATTTTTCGGTCAGATTTTTCAAATTTTTTATTTATGCAATTTCTCAACAAAAACAGCAAGATAAATTAGTAAATATTAATGTGATGTGAAACAAAATAGTTTTTGTCCACTTTTCACCGCAGAAATGCAGAAATTTTGAAGAAATATGACAAAAACATCATTTTTCTAGGACCCCACATGGCCGCCATTTGAATTTACCCATGATCCTCTCCTCGGCGGTCGTGCAAATAGGCTCAAAATGATCCCAATATAATAAACTATAAAGTCACGGCGTTTCAGCTCTCTATTTTTTGTCGTTCCGGAGATAGCGCAGAAAGTTTGGTAGGGGAACCATTTCGGGACCCCCCCCCGCAGGCCAGGTAGGGTTAAAACATGTTAGACAATGCTTTACATTCAGGGTTTTGGTACAGTTAATCGCTTAAAAGTTTGGCTGGAATAAAGTACCTGTTTTCGATCATTTATTTATTTACTTTTTCTCAATTTAAAAAAAAACAGGGACTCGCGATGTCGCTTTATATTCGGGAAAATTTTACGACATAAACGATTCACTTTCGAAAGGAATATGTTTTTTGCCTATAAATCCGGACATTCTTTATATTGAATGCCGAGTCTGACCATGTGTTCAATACCCCTGCGGCCATTACATTTCATTCCATTACATCTGATACCACACATACAAATACATATACCAAAATACGTTCTGTCTTATTCAGTATAATTATTCTCTATCTAGTTGCTTTCCGATGTTATGAGCATAAAGCATAATCGAATTGCCAATTAATTTCTAGTCAGAATCTGCAAGCTCGCGATACCTTTTGCGGGCATCAGGAGCTGCTCTGGTTAGCAAGACCCTCAGTTGTGTTATCTGAAGCATTATCAGCGATATTGATTTACATGTAGTGCATAGCCGGGAGCAAACCTTCCCAGTATCGGACGGAAAATCTTTTGTGTTCTTAATGGTTCTGGCAGAACACCTGCACGATTTCTCTCAATGGATCCATTAAATATAAATTCTCCTAAATATTTGCCCAAAAAGATTGTGAGATATGAAATGTAGCCCTTTGGGAAATTTAGAAAATGGCACTTACTGGTTGATTGTCGGGTGAAGGTTGATAGATACTTTTCGCCTTAACTTCGGCTCATACTTTCTTTTACCAACCCCGGGGATAACTTAGGTGATGGCACTCCGGGGTGCTCACATGGAGTAAGCTAGTTTGGAGGAGGGGTGTCTGCACTGCCAAAAATAGGGTACTTAAATAAGTTTTTTTACCTCAATTCTAGATAAATTACCTTAAAACAAGAAATGTTTTCTTAGTTTGTTCCATTTTGTCAGATTCATCTTATTTTAAGAAAAATTATCTTAAATAGGATTTAATTTTACTAGATATATCTTATTATAAGAAAAGTTATCTTAAATAAGATTTATTTTTACCAGATGTATGGCGTGATAAGAAAAGTTATCTTAACTGAGATATCTTTTCTGTGATTTGTCTCCTAAAAATGTAAGATCGTGAATCGAGTGGAAATGGATCGCTACACTAATAGTATGAACCTGTGGTTTCCTGAAAGAAATTGGTCATTGTCAATTTGTAAAAGTTACTGTTACAATTTGCCTAAGATATACATGAAATTATATCTTCTATTTGAGTGAGGAACATATTTTTGTAATTTAGTATTTTTATCTGTAAGTCCACCTTCACGTGCGGTTATGGTTTTCATATGGGTTCATGTATTTTGCCGCCATTTTCAACGGAAGATTTCATGTTCTCTCACAATTCTCGCGAATTATGTTGGTATCCAGGTACATTATTGATGAAACTCAACTGAGCCTCTCAATGGACCATTCTACAGATGAATGAGAGTAGTATGTTGCTCAATGTGTTCAATGAACTGAGCGAAAACGTCGAAAATGAGATTTGCCTCCTTTGGGAGTGGATTTACAGATATACAACAACAACAACAACAACAACAAATTGGCAAACATAAAGTAGATCCTAGAGGCTTCTGTTGGTGAAAGTGCGGACCTGCAGATGTGTTTCGTCGTTTTTGTCTACCTGAACACAGGCAATTAGAAAGTAAGTTTAAGATTGTGACATTGGTTTCAAAGCAAACACGAAAAATATATTTATAAAAAGCAAAGATACAAGCTCGACCTCCCATGTGCACAGCAATGTAGAAACATATTTCCAAGAAAAGCTTCGCCCATGTAAGATATAAGAATACTTGCACATTTTTATATAGCTAATCAAATTATTTAATATTTACACTATAATGGAAAAAAAATGAAAATGTGTCTTTGAATTCTCCAAAAGTATTTTGGGGTTGAATAAGCTTATTCATTATACATGTCAGATATGCATTCAAACCAAAGTCATTGCATCAAGCCAGTGACTGCAGTCTATACAGGAAACATGTCTTTGAAATGTAAATTGGTGGCAGGTTGACTCTGACAATCTTGACTGGCAGAAACTTTTGGGGCTTTGAGTATTTTAATAAAACATCAGATCTGGATTCTACATGGTATGCAGTGTATTGATTCCTCCAGTGTTTCATAGTTCTTTCCTTCAGCTTTGGAAGAATATTCGTATATGAACTTGGGTGTATGCTTTAGCTTGTAAGACCTTGCAACCCTGTCTGCGACTAAACATTGGGACTTTCTCCACCACAAGCACCTGATGAGGGCAAAGGCTGGGCAATTCTATTTGAACAGTTTAGGTGTTTTTACTATCAAGAGTGCAATATGCTGTATATTTGTAATGTCTATGGAGAATTGAAGATGACAGATTTTCAAAATTTTGAGAATTATCCATCATATCTTCGGTGTTTGGCCGTTTTGCATGGTTTTAAATATATCAGTCTATTGTCATATTATACAACTTCGACATGGGCGAGAAATGTTGTGCAAATATATTTTAGTATTACTGCTATAAGTGGAAAGAAATACTTGTCAAGGAGAGGCTTTAAGGATGAATGTCAGAACAAAAGCCTTAAAATATTTAAAATAATTTATTTATCTGTTTTACATATATGACTTACTTTTGCCCTTCAGTTGCATGATGATGGGTTGAAAGCGACGTTAAATTCTATTCACTCACTCATACTTCAATTGCATGACATTATTTTGATCATGTTTTTATTTTGCATGTATAATGTTAACTGTAACGAGCATATATTCATGTTCAGTTTTTGGCAGAAATATGATATAAAAAAAGAAAATTAGTTAAAAACGTTAATTGGATTGTAGGACAATATTTGAAGTGTCACTGTGGAGCTCGTTTTATTGATCCTGTGTGAAATTGCGGCGTGGCTGAAATTATTGGGATACCTCTTCTACATGCATACACGTTTGCATCTATTATGTGAAGACTATTCACTACATGGATCATCTGAATAAAATTTTCCCATCTTTAAAATATTTTTTTTGTCATTTAATTTGATTAAATGTTGTTTAGCATGTTTTTCTTAATTAAGTAAATGTTGCTAGCTCAAGATCCCTTTGTTGAATTTACAATGTAAGATAATTTATCTTGAAGATTGTATACATGTTTTCTTGAGTAAGAATATTTAACTCAACAGCATTGAGAAATATTGTCTTATCCAAGTTAACAGCTTTGAGAAATATTTTCTTATCCAAGTGGTCAGTTTTTCTTGAACAAGATAATTATCTGGAATAAGTTTAATATTCTTACCCCACTCCAAAAATATCTTACTTTAGATTTCATAGCAAGATAAATTATCTTACTGAAGAAAAAATAAGATTTTTTTTCTTGAATGAGTAAAAAGCGCCAAGATAATTTTTCTTAATTAAGATCTTCGAATAAGATTTGTGAATCTTGAATAAGATAAATAAACTTATAATTTTCTTATCCAAGGAAATATCCATAAGTAAATTATTCTTACCCCACTCCATGATAATTTATCTTATTTCGAGATGATTTTTTCTTAAAATAAGTTTTTTTTTCTTGTTTTAAGTACCCTATTTTTGGCAGTGTGGGTGCAAGTTTTTGGAAGTTTCATTTGATTTACAACTATACTATTCCTTTCTTTTACAAATATCACTGAATTATGCAAACATCTGAACCCCGTTTCAACAATCTTAAATATAGTCAACATTGACATTGTATTGCCATTACCTGGATAATGTAGTTCACCTGCTGTGAAATAATTCTTATACCCTACTTTAAAATTTTAAAATAATTCATTGTGTTCTCGTTGCTAGAAACTTACAAATTTTACAGTACTGGAACAGAAAGCGAAACCTGTAATAACAGTGTTGAATACAGGCCTTAGCACGATATATTGTGGAAGTGTAGTTCACTTGAACAAAATAAGTTGAAAATGATCCTTCAATTGAATACGTTTGTCACATTTATCTCTGCCTGAGATCATTTTTCATAAAACAAGAATAACGCGAATGTGAATATTTTTTGTTTTCGCTGTGGGAGAATGCGTAGAATGATAAATGTAGTTCAATGTATCATGCCATCTTTGTTGTCGCAAGTTAGCTTATCAATTTAGAGAAGAGTTGGCCCGTCTGTCTGAAACCCCAGTATAATAATTGGTGTATCGAGAGATAGAGCTGGGGTCATCACAACAAAAATGTGTGAGGCATGTTAATCCCGTGATTTTCTATGTTTCGAAGAATCGGGCTCATAAAATTGAATAGTGGGTTGTGCCAGCAGTACAGGACTATTGACCAAGAGTGAATAGTGTTGTGCCAACAGTACATGACAATAGACCAAGGGTGAATAGTGATGCGCCAACAGTGCAGGACTATAGACCAAGCGTGAATAGTGATGTCCTAACAGCACAGGAGTACAGACCAAGAGAGAATAGTTATGTGCCAACAGAAGAAGACTAAAGAACAAGAATGAAAAGTGATGTTTTAAAAGTACGGGACCCATGCGCCGAGAGTAAGAAGCGATATGTTAACAGTACAGAACTATAGACCAGGTGTGAATAACGAAGTGCCAACAGTACTCAACTATATACATGTATCCAGAGTGAATAGTGATGTGCCAACAGTACAGAACTCTAGACCAAGAGTAAATAGTGATATTCCATCGGCGCATTACTATAGCCCAAAGTGAATAGCGTTGTGTCAACAGTGCAGGACTATAGACCAATAGTGAAGAGAGATGAGTCAACAGTACAGGACTATAGACCACGAGCAAAGAGTGATGTTCCAACGGTGCAGTACTATAGACCAAGAATGAATAGTGTCGTGTCAACAGTGCAGGACTATGTACCAAGAGCGAAAAGTGATATGTCGACAGTACAGTACTATACACCAAGAGTGAATATTGACTTGCTAACAGTACAGGACTATAGAACAAGAGTGGATAATGAGGTGCTAACAGTACAGGGCTACAGGCCAAGAGTGAATAGTGTTGTGTCAACAATACAGGAATATAGACCAAGAGAGAATAGTAATGTGCTAACAGCACAGTAGTATAGACCAGGAGAGAAGAGTTATGAGCCAACAGTAGAAGACTAAAGATCAAGAGTGAAAATTGATGTTTTAAAGTACGGGACCATACGCCAAGAATAAAAAGTGATATGTCAACAGTACAGAACTATAGACCAAGTGTGAATAACGAAGAGCCAACAGTACTCAACTATATATCAAGAATGAATAGTGATGTGCCAACAGTACAGAACTCTAGATCAAGAGGAAATAGTGATGTTCCAACGGCGCATTACTATAGCCCAAGAGTGAATAGCGTTGTGTCAACAGTGCAGGACTATAGACCAATAGTGAAGAGTGATGAGTCAACAGTGCAGGACTATAGACCAAGAGCAAAGAGTGATGTTCCAACAGTGCAGTACTATAGATCAAGAATGAATAATGTCGTGTCAACAGTGCAGGACTATATACCAAGAGCGAATAGTGATATGTCGAGAGTACATGACTATACACCAAGAGTGAATATTGACTTGCTAACAGTACAGGACTATAGAACAAAAGTGGATAGTGATGTGCCAACAGTACAGGACTACAAACCAAGAGTGGATAGTGCTGTGCCAACAGTACAGGAACATAGACCAAGAGTGAATAGTGATGTGCTAATAGCACAGGAGTATAGACCAAGAGAGAATAGTTATGTGCCAGCAGTACAAGAATAAAGACCAATAGTGAAAAGTGATATTTTAAAGTACGAGACCATACGCCAAGAGTAAAAAGTGATATGTCGACAGTACAGAACTATAGACCAAGAGCAAAGAGTGATGTTTCACCAGTGCATTACTATAGACCAAGAATGAATAGTGTTGTGTCAACAGTGCAGGACTATATACCAAGAGTGAATAGTGATATGTCGACAGTACAGGACTATACACCAAGAGTGAATATTGACGTGCTAACAGTACAGGACTATAGAACAAGAGTGGATAGTGAGGTGCCAACAGTACAGAAGTGTAGACCAAGAGCGGATAGTGATACGCCAGCAATACAGGACTACAGACCAATGGTGAATAGTGTTGTGCCAACAGTGCAGTACAATAGACCAAGAACGAATAGTGAAGTGCCAATAATACAAGACTATAGACCAGGAGTGAACAGCGAGGTGCCAGCAGCACAGGAATATAGACCATGAGTGAATAGTGATGTGACAACAGTGCAGGACTATAAACCAAGAGTGAATAGTTACTTGTCAAAAGGACAAGACTGAAGACAAAGAGTGAAAAATGATGTTTTAAAAGTAGAGGACCATACGCCAAAAGTATATAGTGATGTGTTAACAGTACAGGACTATATACCATGTGTGAATAGTGAAGTGCCAAGAGTACACAATTATAGATCAATAGTGAATAGTGATATGTCAACAGTGCAGGACTATAGACCGAAAGCAAAGAGTGATGTTGCAACAGTGCAGTACTATAGACCAAGAGTGAATAGTGATATGTCGACAGTACATGACTATACACCACGAGTGAATATTGACGTGCTAACAGTACAGGACTATAGAACAAGAGCGAATAGTGAGGTGCCAAGAGTACAAGACTATAAACCAAGAGTGAATAGTGATTTGTCAACAGGACATGACTGAAGACAAAGAGTAAAAAGTGATGTTTTAAAAGTACAGAACAAGAGTGAATAGTGAGGTGCCAACAGTACAGGACTATAGACCAGGAGTGAATAGTGATGTGCCAACAGTGCAGGACTATGATCGAAGAGTGAATAGTGATTTGTCAACAGTGCAGGCCTATAGAACACGAGTGAATAGAGCGGTACCAACCATGCAGGACTATTGACTAAGAGTGAATAGTGTTGTGCCAACAGTGCAGTACTATTGACCAAGAGTAAATAATGATGTGCCAACAGTACATGACAATAGACCAATGGTTAATAGCAATGTACCAGCATTGCAGGATTATAAGCCAATAGTGAAAATTGATGTGCCAACCGCGCAGGACTATAGAACAAGAGTGGATAGTGATGTGCCCACCGTGCGAAACTATAAATCAAGTGTGGATAGCAAAGTGCCAACAGTGCAGAACTATAGACCAAGAATAAATCGTGATGGGACAAGAGTACAGAACTATAGACCAAGAGTGGTTAGTGATGCCTGATCATAGTGCAGGACCATAAACCAGGAGCGAATATTCATTTCTCAACTGTTTAAGACCAGAGTACACGACCATACACCAAGAGTGAGTGGTAATGTGCCAAGAGTGCAAGACTAATTCAAGAGTGACTAGTGATGTGCCAACAGTGTAGGACTATAGACCAACAGTGAAGATTGATGTGCCAACCGCACATGACTATAGAATAAGAGTGAATAGTGTTGAAACAATCGTGCAGAACTATAGATCAAGAGTGGATAGTGAAGCGCCAACATTGCAGGATTATAAACCTAGTGATGTTCCAACAGTACAAGAGTCAGACCAAGAGTGAACAGTGATGTGCCAGCAGTACAGTACTATACACCAAGAGTGAATAGTGATGTGCCAGCAGCACAGAACTACAGACCAAGTGTGAATAGTGATGCGCCTACAGTACAGGACTATAGACCAAGAGTGAACAGTGATGTGCCAACAGTACAGGACTATAGACCAAGAGTGAACATTGAGGTGCCAACTGTACTGGACTGAAGGCCAAAAGTGAATAGGGATGTGCCAACAACACAGGACTATAGACCAACAGTGAAGATTGATGTGCCAACCGCACATGACTATAGAACAAGAGAGAATAGTGTTGTAACAACCGTGCAGAACTATAGATCAAGAGTGGATAGTGAAGCGCCAACATTGCAGGATTATAAACCAAGTATGAATGGTCAAGTTCCAACTGTACATGACTCAGACCAAGAGCGAATAGTGACGTGCCAGCAGCACAGAACTACAGAGCAATTGTGAATAGTGATGTGCCTACAGTACAGGACTATAGACCAAGAGTGAATAGTGAAGTGCCAACTGTACTGGACTAAAGGTCAAAAGTGAATAGGGATGTGCCAAAAACACAGGACTATAGACCAACAGTGGAGATTAATGTGCCAACCGCACATGACTATAGATCAAGTGCGAATTGTGATGTGCCAACAGAACAGCACCAGAAACGAAAAGTGAATAGTGATGTGCCTACAATACAAGGCTATAGACCCAGAGTGAATAGTGATGTGCCAACAGTACAGGACTATACACCAAGAGGGAATGGTGAGGTGCCAACAGTACTGGACTATAGGCTAAGAGTGAATAGGGATATGCCAACAGTGTAGGAATCTATACCAAGAGTGAACAGTGATGTACCAACAGTACAGGACTCTAGACCGAGAGTGACTTGTGATGTGCCAACAGAACAACACCATAGACCAAGAGTGAATAGTGATGCGTGAACAGTACCACAAACCAGAAGCGAATAGTGATGCACCAACTGTTCAAGACCATAAATCAAGAGCGAATAGTGAAGTCTCTAGAGTATAGAACCTTACAACAAGGGTGAAGAGTGATGTGCCAGCAGTTCAGGACCGTAAAGTAATAGTGAACATTAGAAGGGTCATCAGTACTTGAGCTTACACAAGTAACATTGAATCGACAAAACCGATTGTTTTCTGTTTCAATGTTTGCGTTTGAATACACTGCACACGGCGTATTTGTGGACAATTCTTGTAGAATGCGGTCAAAGCGTTCTTTTCTTTCTAATCAATGCAAACCTCTTGAACTGGAATAGTATATGTCTGTCACAACACACCAAGAATGGTTAATGCACGCTATGGTACGACAGGACACCTTTGCCACAACAGTGAAGTGGATATTGCTGAATTATTAATAAGTCGACAAACACTTACGTACAAAGCTGTCACGAAGGATTTACTGGTGGAACAGTGTTCAGAAGATATGTGGAACTAAACGGAATCAGTGGCCCTTAAAAACTACTTGAGGCCAAAGAGCTTGCAACAATGTAAAACATATCCTGTACTCGATTTCTTGGTTCAAAAGATTCTGTGAGATTATAATTTCGTGGATTGTAAATGTAAAACTTTACACAAATGCTTTTATTATCGCGTGGTTCTAATATTCGTGAATCTGTCCACTCGATACAAATGCGATCGTGGAATATTATTGAAAGAATAATGTTTTTCAGCATCGAATTTCATTGACAGTTTTAGTGTGTTGTGTTCAGCGCAAAGATGGTTTTTATATTGACAATCCTGTGTCGAACTTCGGAAAAAACACGACGAGGCATCATTTTCTGTATAACCCAAGAACCGTTTGTGGTTACGGCACATAAACATCTAAAATGGATGAGAAAACTTCATACATGTATCTGTATCGACTAGAACCTGAGACGCAGAGACCTCTGCGGACCAATTGAATTGCAGGATTTTTTCTTGAAGATTTGAACTGACCAATCAAATGTTTTGGAATTGAAATATATCCCGTAATGCATTGTTGATTTCTATAAAACTTTGGGTTGTGATCCAAGAGGAAGCGAAACATATGGACCCGCAATTTCATTCAAAGTGAACTTGTTTGTAGAACTGTTTTATGATATACCTTCTGGAACAGATCCAAGATCATACGCGGTACCGGTACACGTGTTATAATTCTGAAAAAAATATCGTACACTGACGGCAAAATACGATCGTAGGATGAAAGATCTCTGGTATGTTTCGTAACTTGTGCCTGATTCCGCTTTATCTGGGGCTACAAGACGATTGCACATGTGTTTTTAATCTCCATGATGTGAGAATGAACTAGCACAATCGAATCGTGACTGAGATACATCCACTGGGCGAAAAATCGAGTTTCCATTCTCTTGAAACCTGACTAAACTGCCTGGAATCTGTCGCAACCCTTGCTTCCAACATGTATCTGTTTCTGCCGTGTTTCAAGTATGCCAGGAACCAGTGCCAAGCTTCCGTCCCGTTCAACGTGCAGCTTATTTCGGAGGATTGTATGACCAGTCATACAACAAGCCCCGCTTAAGAGATTATCTCACCATCAGACAATTGCGCAGATAATGTGGTTCTATGTGGGACCACTCACAAACGGTCTCATGTAAAGTCACATACCGATACCATAGACTTCAATACACATGTAAACATCATGTGCTGAACTGGATCTAAGCTGGTTTATGCGAATAGGTTCGTCGTTGAAACAACGTTGATGAATTAGCATGTCTATCCAAAGTGAAGAACGGAATCGTGATCCCGTTGCCTATTGTCTTAATCCTATTAGTTGCTGTTTTATGAAACTAAAGAGAGTCAGAGGTTGTAATCTGGAATAAAATTCACATCTAGTTCGAACGCTATCTTGTTACATTCCAATACTTCATATAGGTAATGCCAACAAAGGGAATACTATTTGGTATATTTGAGGCAGTGTGTATTTTTATGGTGTTTTAGTTGTGCCAATTTGATCTCGCGCGTCGACTTGCAAAAGTCGACGCACGACGCGCGACGCGAAAAGTCGACGTCGTGTTTTGAAACGCGACGTCGCCCTTTCCGTCGCGCGTCGCGCGTCGACTTTTACATTGTTAGGAGATAGGGCAAAAGTCGACGTCGACTTTTGAAATACGACGTCGAGTTTTGGCGTATCTCTTTAACCTTATAATTACAACACATATAAGGGAAGTGTGAAGAGGTGCCGACATACTGACTGCGTCACATGACTTCACGACGCGCGACGGAGAGGGCGACGTCGACTTTTTCCGTCGCGCGTCACGCGTCGAGTTTTGATTCTTCAAAAAGGCGACACACGACGCGCGACGCGAAAAGTCGACGTCGCGTTTTGTAAAAGTCGACGCGCGACGCACGATGGAAAGGGCGACGTCGCGTTTCAAAACACGACGTCGACTTTTCGCGTCGCGCGTCGTGTGTCGACTTTTGCAAGCCGACGCGCGAGATCAAATTGGCACAAATAGAACACCATATATTTTCGTAGTGCGTACTCGCGTCTTTTTTCAAAATTCCTTGACGGCGCTCAGGCAAAATGTTCGATGTTCTCATTTTCAGGGCATTTTCCTGGTTTCTTAGGAAGAATTTAAAAAAAAAAATTCATACTACTTTTTAAAACTAAATTATTTTCCATACACGAGTCTCAAAACTCACATTGCCGACCATGTAACACGACTATTTGATTGTTGAAAATATGCTAGCTACAACACGTAGAGGTAATGGTCTTTTTCATTTCAAGAAATATAATATAATATTGAGTTTTCCGTGCTCCTAACTTTGGATTCTTTTGTGTAGGCCGAGTTGACAACAGATTGTAGAAATCTGTCTGTATGGAGCTCAGTGCATGGTTGTTTACACAGGAGATTATTTGTCCCTGTGTCAAGAGACTCCGATTCGCACTAACAAATTCAATCGGCAATCTCCACCCACTTGCTGAACCATGTAGGTTTATGTTCTTCCTTATGTTATCATGAGCAGACAGAATTGTAATAAGTTTGTTAAAATATTGTCATAGGTGAAAAGAATTACACATCATTGCACCGAATGCCTAAATTTATCCCACGGTCTGATATAGGCGCGGCGGAAGCAATTAAACATGGGGGGGGGGGCGAAATCGGGGTGCGATCGAGAGGGGGTGTCCTGCTTTCGCGAAGCGGGGTGTCCTGGGGTATTCCCCCGGGAATTTTTTGTAAATTTACCCTTCATCTTACGCAATTTCAGAGATGATTTTAAGGTGGAAATTTTCACAATTCCGCGATTCTAACTCTTCCAAGATGAAAGAAACATGAAGAAAAAAAATCGTCCAAGTCCAAGTCAATTTCTAACACCTCTGCAAGAAAAGGTAAATTCATCGATGCGTAGTTTGTCGCAGAAATGCAAAGCTGAATTGTTTGAGCTTGTGGGTGTCAAACGTGACAATTTCCGGCGCTAATTAACGTGTTGTATCGAAGAAGAGGCGGATATCATATGAAACGGATAACTCGTGAAGACTCTTGATCGTTGCTGGAGTCATAACTAAATCAGACAGTACAAACACTGGGAAGAAGTTGATACTTGGCATGAAACTGCAATTTAAAACTAGTCACGACCAATTTGGACTCGTGAAGGAAGAAAGTATGGAGGTTAGGGGTACTCCCCGGAAATGTTTGAGATATCAGACGCTTGTTTAGGCATGGACCAGTTGGGGGGGATGGGGGAGGCGCGTGGACCATTCCCATTACTTTCAGTCTGTTTCTGGCTATATGACTCAAACCAGAATTAATCTGATTACGAAAACAATGTTTGTTCAACTCGGCATCTGATGGTGGAATGAATGTTTATTTTAATCAGTTTCGGTCGGTTTCATTAAGTTTACGCCGAATTACGTTTTGGTTTACTTAACAGAAACCTGACGAAAGCATCTGGAATCTGATCCAGGCGCAGTTTACGTCGCATCAGAAATGAATGGGAAACTAATAGAAACTAATGTATCTTGCTGAAACCAGGAGTAACCGGAACAGAAACGGAACATAAACTAAAGCTTACGGCAGGTTTCCGGAAGGTCTTCCAGTACATACTCTGAAAACGACTTACAAATTCATCTGAATAAAGAATAATGGTCAGTGATGGCGACTTTATGTGAAGAACATCATAATTTCATCATTGAAAACTGTTGACCGCTTCTCGCTTTATTTTTGGAATTTTCAATCCATGTACATTTGTAATTTGCTAACTTACGAGAATTGTATTTCGATTATTTACCCCAGCGCATTGAAATATTGAATGTCTCATCTCACGCTTATAATGAAACCCGCGCCGTTAGAATCCGGAACTTGTTGACATGAATATATCAAATGTGGAAGAAAAAAAGTCAAAAAAGTCCAAAAAGTCCAAATGTGGAAACACGATGCCTTAAAGTTGAGATAAGGTCGAGCGATTTATCGCATTTTCTTTTGCTCTATCTGTGCTTTCTAAAACATAAGTAGGTATGTTGAATCACGATTTTCATTTGCCAGCAAATGAATGGGTAGATATAATAGATAGATAGTTTATTAAAGTCTCACCGTTTGCATATTCAGATAAAAAGACATTAAAATTCAATTAAAATATATACCACTCTTATAGAGATATGAGAGACTAATATTAGAACATATACATGAACGTACAGATAGAATTCATATGCTCACGAATATAAAATACTTCACTACACATAATTATAAAACCAGTGCACCTATCCGGCGATAGTTTTCAAAAACTGCCAGACGAGTCAGACGCAAAGACGCAACTATAGCTTTGTTTAACCCACATCTGATCTGGTGATCATGATATATCACTCACGGGTCCAAAGCTTTTATTCATTTTGCACATCGGAATTTTGCAGAGTGTGCTCAATTGGGCGGATATGCCAGGCGAAATTACGGGACAACTGTCACAGCTGGCTTTACATATTGCTGTCGCAGACAACAGAGGCAATTATAGTAATCTATATGAAAAGTTTGCAAATGTCGAAAAGATGACATCAAATGGCCAAATGTGACTTATTTTTGTCTATTTTCACATAAAGCTGCGCATGGAAAGTCAAGTAATTACAGATGAATGTTGATTCAGGAATGAGATCAGTGTTTCAACAGACCTATTTTAAATAATACATTGCAAATGCAAATTCAACCGAATGTTCTCTTTGCTATACATTAGTAGTGGGAAAAGAGTAAATTGCCTCTTATTTGTGGAGCGCTCACTTCCGGTTGTGTGGAGCGCTGCCCTCAGCCAATCAGAAGCGAGTATTTTGACCCGGTGCATTATTGGGCATATCCAAGATGGCGGCGTCTGCCTTCTGGTTCAAGATGGCGGCACGTATGTTCAAGATGGCGGCACGTCCGGTGTCGAAAACTGGCCATTTTGTCGGGATGTGGTCATCTAGTGTCGAAAACTGGACCCGGTATGGGTCCCGCTAGACGTTTTGGGGTCTAGGTGGGCCACTAGTGGTCCGATGGAGTCGTATGAGGTATCAATGTGAAGCATTCGTCTAGGAGCATCCGAGGGGATGGGTGTGATGTGGATCTGACGTCATTCTGCGCATGCGCAGTAGACAAAGGGTATGGAAATAAACGTTTTGGGATCTAGGGGAGCCCCTAATGGACCGGTGGAGTTGTATGAGGTATCCATGTGAAGCCTATGTGAGGGGGCATCCGCCTGGACTAGTGTCTCGGTCGTGTTCAACATTCTGCGCATGCGCAGACACGAAATTGTGGGAAAAGGGTATGGAAATAGCCGTTTTGGGGTCTGGATGGGCCACTAGTGGTCCTATGGAGTCGTATGAGGTCAGTACATGTCCTATGATGTTCACAGGTCAATTGAGCTGGTGGCGCCCCCTGGCGCCAAGAAAATGACAATGGGAAGGGTTCCGGAGCGAATCGGTGAAATTTTTGGGAAAAGTACCGGGTAGGCCTGTATATAGGCCTATAGGCTGGCTATATGGGGGTATAGGTTCAACCTGGGAAATTCACACACGTTCATTGTGATATGGGTTGCTTGGTCTTGTTTTTCACGTCTAGTCATTTAGAACACGATGGGGAAGAGTCTCGGAGCGCAACGGTGAAATTTTTGGAAAAGTACCATATAACCCATATAGTGCCATACTGGCTATATGGGGGTATAGGTTCAACCTGGGAAATTCACACACGTTCATTGTGATATGGGCTGTTTGGATTTGTTTTTCACGTCTCGTTATTTAGAACACGATGGGAAGGGTCCCGGAGCGAAACGGTGAAATTTTTGGAAAAGTTCACCGAGGTCTGTGTATAGGCATATAGGCTGGCTATGGGAGAGATAGGTCCATCCTGGGAAATTCACACACGTTCATTGTGATATGGGTTGTTTGGTCTTGTTTTTCACGTCTCGTCATTTAGAACACGATGGGAAGGGTCCCGGAGCGAAACGGTATAATTTTTGGAAAAGTACCATATAGCCCATATAGTCCTATACTGGCTATATGGGGGTATAGGTTCAACCTGGGAAATTCACACACGTTCATTGCGATATGGGTTGTTTGGTCTTGTTTTTCACGTCTCGTCATTTAGAACACGATGGGAAGGGTCCCGGAGCGAAACGGTGAAATTTTTGGAAAAGTACCATACAGCCCAAACAGTCCCATAGGCTGGCTATGGGAGAGATAGGTCCAATCTGGGAAATTCACACACGTTCATTGTGATATGGGTTGTGGGGTCTTGTTTTTCTCGTCTCGTCATTTAGAACACGATGGAAGGGGTCCTGGAGCGAAACGGTGAAATTTTTGGAAAAGTCACGCAGGTCTGGGTAGGCCTATAGGCCTATACTGCATGGCTATGGGTGTATAGGTCCATACGGGGTGGACGTTTTGGGGTCTGGGTGAGACCCTAATGGTCCTATGGTGTGGTATGAGGTCTTATTTTGAAGCTCTCGGCGAGGAGCATCCGGATAGACTAATGGTTCGTCCGTACTCAATAGTCTACGCATGCGCAGTCTGGCCGTAGTATAGAAAGCCGGCATTTTGGGGGTATGTGGGGGTGTGTTTGGGGTAGAGATGGACCACTATGGGTCCAAATGGGTCGTGGGAGGTGTCATCTTGTAGCTCTCGGGGTGTAGACCCCGATTTAAGAACTGTCCGCGTCATCTGTGACGTCATCGGTGACGTCATCAGTACGAGTGGTAGCGAAAGTGGGCATTTTGGGGCAGTGAAGGAAGGTATTTGGTGTAGAGGGACCATCCTTGGTCCGAATGCGTCCTGGGAGGTGTCATTTTGTAGCTCTCGGAGTGTACATCTCCATTTTAGGGCTGCCCACGTCACCTATGACGTCATCAGTGACGTCATCAGTACGAGTAGTAGCGAAAGTGGGCATTTTAGGGCACTGAAGGAGGATATTTGGGGTAGAGAAGGATCATCCTTGGTTCGATTGTGTCGTGGGAGGTGTCATTTTGTAGCTCTCGGGGTGTAGACCCCGATTTGAGGGATGTTCGCGTCATCTGTGACGTCATCGGTGACGTCATCAGTAGGAGTAGTAGCGAAAGTGGACATTTTGGAGAAGTGAAGGGAGGTATTTGGTGTAGAGATGGACCACTATTGGTCCGAATGGACCGTGAGGGGTGCCATGTTGTAGCTCTCGGGGTGTAATCCCGATTTGAGGGATGTTCACGTCATCTGTGGCGTCATTGGTGACGTCATCAGTACGAGTAGTAGCGAAAGTGAGCATTTTAGGAAAGTGCAGGAAGGTATTTGTGGTAGAGAGTGACCGTCCTTGGTCCGATTGTGTCGTGGGAGGTGTCATCTTGTAGCTTTCATGGTGTACATCCCCATTTTAGGGATGTTCGCGTCATCAGTACGAGTAGTAGCGAAAGTGGGCATTTTGGGGCGGTGAAGAAAGGGATGTGAGGTAGGGATGGACCATTCTTGGTCCGAATGCGTCGTGTGGGTGTCATCTTGTAGCTCTCGGGATGTAGACCACGATTTGAGAGATGTCCACAGCATCTGTGACGTCATCGGTGACGTCATCAGTACGAGTGGTAGCGAAAGTGGGCATTTTAGGGGAGTGAAGGAAGGATTAGCAGTTTAAAAGCGCATTTCGAGCCCTTTTGACCTAGCGGCACAAGGCGCAATGAGAGTATGCGCGCGTGTGTGTGCGTGTGTGTGTGTGTGTATGTGCATGCGTGTGTGCGTGTGTGTGTGTGTATGCGTGTGTGCGTACACGAATGTATCCTTATCAAGTACTTTAACGTGCAATCTATTCCCTATAAAGTACTTTTTGGAGACTTAATAGTGAAAAAATCTTTTGAAATAATCGAACTCCAACTAAGGATGTCATTTTAAATTTGCAAATTGTCTATAAGAAACGATGTTTTTAAAGAAGTTTCTTCTATAAGAAACGATGTTTCTAAAACAGTTTTTGATTAAAAAAGTGTCTTTTTTGACGAGGTTACTATGCAACATTGTTACGACAAGAGCGTTCGTCAACAACAAAAAACATTGTTGCAACACTGTTGCAAACATTGTTGACGATCGCTACAATGTTGCACCACGATCGCTACAATGTTGCACAATTATATCGACATACCTAATAAGGAACGTATGTGGGCATGTGTGTGTGTGTGTATGCGTGTGTGTGCGTGTGTGTATGCGTCCGTGTGTGCTTGCGAGAGTGTGTATGCGTGTGTGTATTCGTGCGTGTGTGTATCTGTATGCTTGCGTGTGTGTACGCGTGTGCGTGTATGCGTCTGTGTGTGTGTGTGTGTGTGCGTGTGCGTGCTTTTGCGTGTGTGTGTGTATGCGTGTATGTGTGTATGCGTGATGTGGCGGTGATTACGAGCTTGGTAGGATTCTAGATTAACCTGGGAAGGATGGGCAGTTCCATCTGGACCAATCAGCGGTCGAGAAAAAGAACCAATCAGCGGTCGAACAATCAGCCAATCGATAAGCACCGGGTTTTTTCATGCCTCGGGGACTTGGGGTCCCCACGGTAGGCTTTCGACGCGGTCCGCGCTTGCATCCGGGGACTTCACGTCCGCGCGTCCATCCGGGTACTTCACCTTACGCGTGTCTATATACTTGTGTATGCGTGTGTATGTGTGTGTGTGTATGTGTGTGTGTATGTGTGCGTGTGAATGTGTGTGCTTGCGTGTGTGTAGACGTCTGTGTGTATGTGTGTGTGCGTGTGGATGTGTGTGTGTGCGTATGCGTGTATGTGCGTGTGCGTGTATGCGTATATGTGTGTGTGTATGCGGCTGTACGCGTACACGCAAGCATACACATACACACGCACACACACACACACGCACACACACGCGCGCATACTGTCATTGCGGCTTGTGCCGCTAGGTCAAAAGTGTTCGAAATGCGCTTTCAAACTACTAATCCTTCCTTCACTCCCTTAAAATGCCCACTTTCGCTACCACTCGTACTGATGACGTCACCGATGACGTCACAGATGCTGTGGACATCTCTCAAATCGTGGTCTACACCCCGCGAGCTACAAGATGACACCCACGCGACGCATTCGGACCAAGGATGGTCCATCCCTACCTCACATCCCTTTCTTCACCGCCCCAAAATGCCCACTTTCGCTACTACTCGTACTGATGACGTCACCAATGACGTCACAGATGACGCGAACATCCCTAAAATGGGGATGTACACCATGAAAGCTACAAGATGACACCTACCACGACACAATCGGACCAAGGACGGTCCCTCTCTACCCCAAATACCTTCCTGCACTTTCCTAAAATGCTCACTTTCGCTACTACTCGTACTGATGACGTCACCAATGACGCCACAGATGACGTGAACATCCCTCAAATCGGGATTACACCCCAAGAGCTACAACATGACACCCCATGCGGTCCATTCGGACCAATAGTGGTCCATCTCTACACCAAATACCTCCCTTCACTTCTCCAAAATGTCCACTTTCGCTACTACTCCTACTGATGACGTCACCGATGACGTCACAGATGACGCGAACATCCCACAAATCGGGGTCTACATCCCGAGAGCTACAAAATGACACCTCCCACGACACAATCGGACCAAGGATCATCCCTCTCTACCCCAAATATCATCCTTCAGTGCCCTAAAATGCCCACTTTCGCTACTACTCGTACTGATGACGTCACCGATGACGTCACAGGTGACGTGGGCAGTCCTAAAATGGAGATATACACCCCGAGAGCTACAAAATGACACCTCCCAGTACGCATTCGGACCAAGGATGGTCCCTCTACACCAAATATCTTCTTTCACTGCCCCAAAATGCCCACTTTCGCTATCACTCGTACTGATGACGTCACCGATGACGTTACAGATGACGCGGACAGTTCTTAAATCGGGGTCTACACCCCGAGAGCTACAAGATAACACCTTCCACGACCCATTTGGACCCATAGTGGTCCATCTCTACCCCAAACACATCCCCACATACCCCCCCAAAATGCTGGCTTTCTATACTACGGCCAGACTGCGCATGCGCAGACTATTGAACACGGACGAACCATTAGTCTACTCGGATGCTCCTCGCCGAGAGCTTCAAAATAAGACCTCATACGACACCATAGGACCATTAGGGTCTCACCCAGACTCCAAAACGTCCACCCCGTATGGACCTATACACCCATAGCCATGCAGTATAGGCCTATGGGCCTACCCAGACCTCCGTGACTTTTTCCAAAAATTTCACCGTTTCGCTCCAGGACCCCTTCCATCGTGTTCTAAATGACGAGACGAGAAAAACAAGACCCCACAACCCATATCACAAACGTGTGTGAATTTCCCAGATTGGATCTATACCCCCATATAGCCAGTATAGGACTATAGCTAGTATAGGACTATATGGGCTATATGGTACTTTTCCAAAAATTTCACCGTTTCGCTCCGGGACCCTTCCCATCGTGTTCTAAATGACGAGACGTGAAAAACAAGACCAAACAATCCATATCACAATGAACGTGTGTGAATTTCCCAGGATGGACCTATCTCTCCCATAGCCAGCCTATGGGACTATATGGGCTGTATGGTACTTTTCCAAAAATTTCACCGTTTC
>JAVTVY010050688.1:0-27990 GCA_036873755.1 Hanleya hanleyi | reverse complement strand
CTCTTCGCCCAGTGTCCGCCTATCTTCAAGAATACGCTGGTGGGTCGGGATGATATTGGGGAGACCATGCGCACCTACGCAGAGCAACACGAGTGTTTACCTCAACCACGCCGCATGTTGATTGGAAGTATGTGGGCGGACAAAATCTTGCTGGGCAACCCCTTATTGCAATGGTACATGAAGCACGGTTTGGAAATTACTCAAATCTATCAAGTCATCCAGTACGTCCCCGAGGCTTGTTTTGCGGAGAATGCCGAGCTCGTCACGGCGGCCCGTCGTCAAGGTGATGAATACCCGAGTCAGGCCATCATGGCTGAATGTTGGAAACTCACTGGCAATGGTTATTATGGAAAAACGGTAACCAACCAGGATAAGCACGTCAAGGTGAACATTTGCACGACTGCCCAAGCCTGCAAAAAAGTGAATTCCCCACTGTTTCGGTCCGTGGAGGTCATCGATGACGACACCTATGAAGTCACTTCAGCTAAGAAGACTATCCGGTACAATTTACCCCTGCAGATTGGATGTATGGTCTATCACGTGGCCAAGCTGAGGATGTTGCAGTTTCTCTACGACTTCATGGGTGTCTATTTTAATCCCTCAGACTGGCAGTTGATGGAGATGGACACAGATTCGGCCTACATGGCCGTCTCCAACGCCGATTGGGAGTCCCTGGTGAAACCCGAGTTACGGGAACAATATGAAGCGGATCGGGACCTGTGGCTACCTCGACGCGACCACTACACCTACGACAAGCGGACGCCGGGTCTGTTTAAACTCGAGTGGAGTGGAGATGCCATGATCGCCCTGTCGTCCAAGACGTACTATTGTTACGGAGGAGATGGAAACAACAAGTTTAGTTGTAAAGGCGTCAACCGACGTGACCCTGCCATCGACAAAGCTCTCTACCTGGACGTATTGCAGAGCCAGGCCAGTGCCAGTGGCACCAACCGAGGATTCCGGGTGGTGGACCACCAGATGCGCACTTATATCCAGCAACGAGACGCCTTTACTTTCTTTTATCCGAAACGGAAAGTATTGGCCGACGGTGTGAGCACTACCTACTTGGACTTGTAAAAAATGTGGAACACTAATAACTGTGGAGTCACGAGTTATAAAACTGTAAAAGTCAGGATGGCCGAGTGGTCTAAGGCGCCGGTATTAAGTGCCGGTGGGGTGATACCCTGCGTAGGTTCAAATCCTACTCCTGACAAAACTTTTATATACTACTACTATTCTATGTGTGTACATACCCCTACTATTTGTATTCTATAGTTGTATAACTCCTTGCTTGTTGACTTAAATAAAAAAAAAGAAAGTCAAAACCCATCCTTGTGTTTTTTCATCATCATTTTTATTCAACGTCAGAACAACAACGTCATAACGATAATAATAATAAAACAAGATGCGCGCGCGCATTAAGTTAATGCGCAAACAACTATCTAAGGATATGTTTCCTCAACGGTATCCTGGCCTGTCCGATGACGATTAGAACAAACGGTTCACAGCGAACATGGCCGAAGATGGAACTTTCTGAAATGGCGACTTCTGATTGGACAAGAGTAGCCGAGAATACATCTAACGGACAGGAACGAATATGACAGATGCAAATGGTGGCCTCTGATTGGACAAGAATATTCTTGAATTGTAAATATACCAACGCGGCTCCCCCAACGTGGGTATGATGTAACATTGGGGAGAATAAACTATATGAAAAAAAACTTCTTGTTGTTGTTGTTCTCTTATGTGTGATCACTGTTGTTGTTGCTGTTGTTGTTCTCTGTCCGGTCTATATCATGGTGTTAAGGTGTAACGACGGGCGTCGACTGGCGTCACTGCATTTCGAAGAATTAGTGACAATTCCATGGAATATCATAGCTTCTGAGCTATTTCACCTGGGCGTTGATGCATTAAGAATGGCGTTGGTGGGCGTTGCTACAAGATGACATCTCACACGACGCATTCGCACCGCGGATGGTCCATCTCTACACCAAATATCATCCTTCACTGCCCCAAAATGCTCACTTTCGCTACTACTCGTACTGATGACGTCACCAGTGACGTCACAGATGCTGTGGATATCCCTCAAATCGGAATGTACACCCCGAGAACTACAAGATGACACCTTCCAGGACGCATTCGAACCGTGAATAGCCCATCTCGATCCCAAATACCTTCATGTACTGCCCGAAAATGGCCACTTTACTTAATACAACCAACTGCGCATGCGCAGATTGACGCGACTTGCATTCAAAAACACACCATTCTGACTCTACCCCACACAAGCTTCACTTTGACACCTCACCCGACCCATTCGAACCGTGATTAGCTCATCTCTAACCCAAACACACCCTACATAGCACCCAAAATGTCCCCAGACGCTATTTCAAATCCGCTAGTCCAGTCTATCAGATGCTCCTTCACGTCACCTTCACTTTGATACCTCACTCGACCCCATTGGACCATTATTGGCTTCGCTAGCTCCAAACCGGCTATTTTCATACCCTCGGGCCACCGCGCATGCGCAGAATGCTGATAGTTCAACCCACACCAGTCCATCAGATGGCCCTTCATCTCACCTTCACATTGATACCTCACTCGGCTCCATCGGGCCACTAGGGGCGCCCCTAACGCCAAAAAGGCTATTTTTAAGATAAACATCAAAATCTGGTGTACGAAGATTTTTTTATTTTAGATGACACCTCACACGACGCATTCGGACTAAGGATAGTCCCTATCTACACCAAACTCACCCCCACGCACCCACAAAATGTCCACTTTCGCTACTACTGGTACCGATGACGTCATCAATGACGTCACAGATGACGCGGACATCCCTCAAATCGGAATGTACATCCCGAGAACTACAAGATGACACCTTCCAGGACGCATTCGAACCGTGAAGAGCCCATCTCGACCCCAAATACCTTCATGTACTGCCCGAAAATGTCCACTTTCGCTACTACTCGTACCGATGACGTCACCGATGACGTCACAGATGACGCGGACATCCCTCAAATCGGAATGTACACCCGAGAACTACAAGATGACACCTTCCAGGACGCATTCGAACCGTGAATAGCCCATGTCGATCTCAAATACCTTCATGTACTGTCCGAAAATGGCCACTTTACTTAATACAACCAACTGCGCATGCGCAGATTGACGCGACTTGCATTCAAAAACACACCATGCTGACTCTACCCCACACAAGCTTCACTTTGACACCTCACACGACCCATTCGAACCGTGATTAGCTCATCTCTAACCCAAACACACCCCTACATAGCACCCAAAATGTCCCCTTTCGCTACTACGGCCAGACTGCGCATGCGCAGACTATTGAACACGGACGAACCATTAGTGTAGTCAAGTGCTCCTCCACGAGAGCTTCAAAATAAGACCTCCCTCGATTTGCTTCACATTGATACCTCACTCGTCTCCATTGGACCACTAGGGGCGCCTCTAACCCAAAAAAGGATATTTTGAAGATTGCGCATGCGCAGAATGCTGTTAGTTCAACCCACACCAGTCCATCAGATGCTCCTTCACGTCACCTTCAATTTGATACCTCACTCGACCCGATTGGTCCATTAGGGACGCCTCTAACCCCAAAAAGGCTATTTTTGAAGATTCATATTTTTGATATCTTCGCGCATGCGCAGAATTACCCTAATTCAAGCCCACACCCAGTCTATCAGATGCTCCTTCACGTCACCTTCAATTTAATACCTCACTCGACCCGATTGGCCCATTAGGGACGCCTCTAACCCCAAAAAGGCTATTTTCATAGCCTTTGGACTTCGCGCATGCGCAGAAAATTCAAAATAGACTTTATTGGAGTTAGGGCAGCCCCTAGTGGTGCAATCGGGTCGAGTGAGGTATCATTGTGAAGCATTTCACGTCAGCTTCAATTTGATACCTCACTCGACCCACTACCTCTAAAATAAAAAATCTTCATTCACCGGATGTTGATAATTATCTTCAAAATAATCTTTTTTTGGGTTAGAGGCGCCCCTAGTGGTGCAATGGGGTCGAGTGAGGTATCAATGTGAAGCATTTCACGTCAGCTTCAATATGATACCTCACTCGACCCTCTACCTCAAAATAAAATTTTTGTTTACAGTTCAAAACAACTTTCCCATCCGAAGGACGGGTTTTACTTGACATTTTTTTGTTTTGTTTTGAAATTTTTTTTTTTGAAATGTACAAACTGTTACGTGAAGACAATATTCTTTATATATGTGTACTTCCTATTTCCCGCAGGAATTTATGGAATATCAATTCTTTCCGCAATGAACTTACAATTTTACTGGCAATGAAATTCTCCGTGTCAATTTGAGGTGGATATGAAAACGTACTGACTGACACGTGCAATGGCAACAATTCGCTACAGTGTAATGAAATGTGTTCATTTTTTAGGCGCCCGTGGTTTTATTAATATGCAAACACATATGCTTTTCTAATAGTTCATTGGCTGAACCGCGAGGCGGGAGAAAAAAATATTAAACTATTTTCGTCTCGCGAGGCCAAATCCTCAGTGTGTGTGCGGCGAACGCAAGCCAACAACTCACCAGTTTTACCGGACAGGCAAATGAATTGCATGTTATTTTGACTCGATTCATACGCTCGACTATTCAAAATGGACTTGAAGAAGACGTTATGCGGGAACTGAAATCAATTTCTTGAAACGTTTGCTCACCGTGAGCAACAAGAGAGCTGACAGACAATTGAGGCCGTTAGCTCAGCTGATATTTCGATGGAAATATCTGTGAATTTCGAAAAAATGCGTGACAAGCCAAGAAACAGAAAACCGCTGGGATGTGAACACCAAACCAGGGAACATCTATGTGCCGCTGACCAAAATCATTAGCTTCATAGTTTAGTGCGTAAAGGTGTTTTGTACAATACATTGAATTGAATTGAATTTCATCCACGTGGTATACTGGACACCGGATTTACCGATGGAAATATCTGAATTTCGATTAGCATACAAATGCATGGTGTGTTATATCCCACCTAGGAAAAAAACAGCCCCCCAGATATGCATCAAACGTCCGGGAGTATGGAAATATAGGTATACATCTGGACTAAACTTCTTTTATCAGGTAAGCTAGATTTCAATCTGCCAATTTTCGAGATGAAAATTTTTTCTTGACGAAATAGAAATGAACGCGAATCTATATTCTACAAAACATTTTTTCTTGACGAAATAGAAATGAACGCGAATCTATATTCTACAAAACACCAGAAAATATTAGCGTAGGTGAATTTTTTAGACTGTTTTGTGCTTTCATCGAAAGTGAAAACACATGTCGAAAAGTGTGTAGCAGTGTCGATATAAATCTTCAACCTATATGTGAAAATAGATACCGGGGCATAAATTAGAGAGAGCATTTCAGTACACCTCAAAAAAATGAAACATGGACGGTATCCTTCATCTCGAGGGGTGCGCAAGTTCGATTCTTGCTTTCATTATGTGAGTATGTGTTGGACATGTGATCTTTAAATTTTATTATCACCAGACTAGCAGGGTAGGATGTGGGTTTCAGGAGTTCACCGGGTGTGACAATTTCTTTATAATGATTTGTGATAAAAGCGGGTAAAACCTAATGTCAAAATCTCCTTGAAGGTCACGGAGATGTCGATTTATTGCTGATCAGCTGATTTCCAGGACAGACAGACATTATTTCGGCTCTTTTCTCTTCGAAATTCTTGTAATTTGCTCAATACAAATAAATATTTAAATTGACTCTGAGTTTTCTGTTGGCATTATTTCAGCAATATTATGCACTAATGGGTTTTATCATTCTTTTCCATTCATGGAATTTTTACAGTTCCACAGTGTCACAAAACAACAATAATGCCATGATGTCACAATAAGACGTTACAAAGACAATTTCTGCTGTATACAATGGGCCAATGGAGTCGTAGGAGGTATCAAAGCAATCTCGAAACCAGACCTATCCGGTCCTGTCCTCCCTACTAGGCTCTGGGACGGTGCTCAGCAGTACGATCGGTCATTGGCTAGCACACAAAACCCTAGAATTCAGAACATAACGAGAGCGTATCTGTGGGGATCAAGCCAACGTCCCGACGTCATGGATGTTACGAGCGCGTCTGCAAGATGACGTAGCCTACCAGAACTCTTTATGCATTCTTGCGAAACATTTTTTATTCTGACGTCATGACGTTATAACACTGGCCATGAAAATGACTCATGACTGACGTTTTATAAAGAATAGGATATGTTCCAATTGAACCGGAAGGGGCCACGTGAAAGAATTTTTCAATGTATTATGGGACCAATTTTCAGTGAGCGTCGTCCCAGGGGTTCATCGAAGCGGCCAATTGTCCAGCGAAGAGCGACCCCTGGTGGCGAGGTTGGTATCAAAGTGAAGCATTCGTGAAGGGGCATCTGATGGACTGGGCGTGGGGTTGAAATATCGGCATTCTACCATTGTATACAGGTGCCTTATACCATTGTATACAGGTGCCTTATACCATTGTATACAGGTACATCTGACCATTGTATACATGTGCCTTATACCATGGTATACAGGTGCCTTATACCATTGTATACATATGAATTTGAAAGCACAGATTGTCCTACATTTCCCTCTCTTTTTTTAAAAACTGCATTCACTCAAATAAACAATCCCTGGCCAAATCTCAAATGTCCTTATGAGGACAAATCTCTATATACACACACACACACAGGATTTTATTTTGTTTTTTCCCCATTAATTAATTTAATATGTCAGTCCAAGGGTATAATGGACTTTATAAAAATTTTTAAACCCCGGTATGAGGGGAAAAATTTTATTTGATAAAAGTTGGGAATAGCCCCATTAATTTAATATTACACAGTGCCAAGATAACGATGCCGGTATGCAAGGGGAATTTATTTTGATAAGAGTGGGGCATTTATTTTGAACGAACACAGGGGTGTGATTCTCGTGATGAACACAGGGGTGTGATTCTCGTGTTAAATTATTTTTGTGCTTTGCTAGAAGTCACCCTCTCGGAACAGCTGGGTGGTTTTTAAAAAAACCGTTGGAATATATGTAATATAGCCATATTACATCGTTGTTGACAAGGTCTGTCTTCGCTGAGCGCACACAGGACACGTCAAAGGAAGCAATTGACAAACTATCGGTTTATTCGCCTGTGTACACGATGGTATCTTAGCGTGTTGGTTGATGCAGGTTTCACACATTCCCTGATGCCCGCACGGAAATATAGCGAACTTGGAAAATGGATTCGGGCATTCTACACAATGGATATACAAATCTCTTTGCCGTTCTGTGGTCTGTCCGACTGTTGTTGTGGTTAATGTCCATACATAATTGATCTCGTCTTGGATTTGTTTTTCTGGGTTTATTTTCTTCTCTCTCACCCTGTGTGTTCTCTCATCTTTTCTGTTTTTCCTGTCTTGATGTGGCCTATTTCTCCTCAATCTGGTATCTTTTCTCTTTTCTCCGGCGACTGGTCTCAGCCTTCTTAAATCTTTTTTCTTTTGTTGTTCTTCTCCGGAATCATAGGAAAATTGTAACATTTCGTCTAGATCATCAATTTCATCTGGTGCTTGTTGTTGTTCTTGTCCGGAATGATAGGAGGCATTTGAACCGCTTTCATCTTCTATCGTCTGTGGTTCTGGGAGTTTTAACATGGTTTGTAACATCTCGTCTATACCATCAAAACTTTGGTCTACATCTGGAGTAACATCCGGTGTAGTTGTTGTCAAGGCGAAGAAATTATCCAGCGGCGATGTTTCTGCAGGGTAGTTCTGGGGTTCAGGTAAAGGTGAGAATAAGTGGCTGATTATATCATCATCTAATCGAGGTTCATCGTGTACCAAATTCATGATACTGTCGAGGCGTTGTACTTGATTATCATGATTTGTGAACAAATCTGATGTGTTGTCAATATCCATGAGTTGCGCCAAGGGTAAATCCATGACTGAGCACTCAGAGATTAATTGTGAATAATTAAAAAAATGTGGTATTTATAGTGTAAGACACGCGCGCATGCGCAGCGAAAACACACTGGTTGTATCGTGTGCTACGCTGCTGAAGAAAAAATATATGTGTGTTTGTTTAACAATTATAAACAGCTTTTCATTTTACAATCAATGTCCGTACACCTGTAAATTTTATTACAAGTTAAACTCAGGTCATTCATTAGTGTTATATTTAAAATTTAACAACTAACACTAGAATAGAGGATTATTTTATTAATTTTAGGCATTTTAAAAATCATAAAGTTAGTGTACGGTAGTGTAAAACCCAGGTACATTGGAAAATAATTTAATTTTCCTGGCTAAAAAAAAAATACGTGTACACTATGGATTAGTCTTATCATAATTCCGAGAAAATTGTAACGGATTTATGGAAAAAAATATGAAATTTTTATGCTTGAACAATGATAACAAAGCACACTTGGCGGCCATGTTGTACTCACTGACACTTGGTGGCCATCTTATCCCACCTCCCACAGCTTGCACTCAGTGACACTGGGGGCCATCTTTACCCACCTCCCACATCATGACACTCGCGGCCATCTTTTCCCACCTCCCACATCATGACACTCGCGGCCATCTTTTCCCACCTCCCACAGACCACTAAAAGTATAAATACGTGTATATTGTAACAGTTATTCACCCATACAATCATGAATTCAACAAGACGCGCGCTGTTTACACAACACCCCGCTAGGGACCCGAGAAATGCCGCTACACAACACCCAGAGCTGGTTAGCGTTCTGGAAAATGATGGAATGAGGGTAACCACCAGTTTTCAAAGGGAATTGGAAGACGAAACATCCATCTTAACACGCAGTACAGAAGAATTAGAAGAACTCCGACGAACTGTCGAAGAAAATGGCCAATTGGAAAGACTAAGGGATGCACATGACGAAGAAATAAGCACGATGGAGACCCTACAAGAACCCGATGATGACACAACTGATGAGGAACTACAAAATGAACTGCCATGGTTAAATAGTAGACGTGGGCCAACGACAACGCCTGGTGAAATTCCAATGATTTCAACTACCGCCGAAACTCCACCACAACAATGCTCTGGGTGTGAAGCCCAGGTAACCCGCCTGAACAACTTGATTAATGGACTGAAAGAAGACCTGATTAAAATGGACGAGGAGATTCACAGACAAAACAAACAACTGGATAAAGAGCAGAAAATATCACGCTGTAGCATATGTACAGATAATGAAAGCCAGTTTGCTGTTTTACCATGCGGTCATTTATGTCTATGTGCAGATTGTTGGGTGACACTAACGTGTGTAGGAGACATGTGCCATTGCACTGAGGCCGGCGAGAACCATCTCAAAATAAAATGTCCAATTTGTCGGAAACATGTAGCAGGGATAAAGAAAATCTACCGTGCGTAAGTGTGGTGGTGGAGTAACACTAACGGCCCTTTTCAGGGCCAACCATCTTCCCCGGAAGAGGAACTTCTAACTTTGCACAAAAATTAACATCAGACCCCATCATTGTTATACCCCAAGAAAAAAAATTCAATTTTTTCAATTTTTTAACAATTAAATATTGAAAAAACGGAAAAAGGGGAATTAGAAGGGGGGGACAGGGGGGAGGGAAGGTTGATGGAATGGCCAAAATTTTTTTTTTATTTTAAAAACAAGGAAAAAAAGATTAAAATGGAACCCAAAAAAAACTTTTTCATTTTCTATGTTTTTTAACAATTAAATATTGAAATTAAGAAAGGGGCGGGGTCGGGAGGAGGGAAGGTTGATGGAACAGCCAATCTAGGGAAGCCCCTAATGGGCCAATGGGGACGAGTGAGGTATCAAATTGAAGGTGAGGAGAAGGGCTATCTGATGCACTGGGTATGGGATTGAACTATCACCCTTCTGCGCATGCGCGGCAGTGAAGGGGTATAAAAATAGCCTTTTTGGAGCTGGAGATAGCCAAAAAAATTTTTTCTGCTAGATATTCATTGGTACGTGATACTTTTGATAAGGTTGAAGGGTTATCTAATGGACTGGGTGGAAGGTTGAATTAGGGTGATTCTGCGCATGCGCGACGGCCTAAAGGTATGAAAATACACGTATTGGAACTAGGGAACAAAAGAATGAACACTAAGCATTTTTTGTAATTTTCTACTTTATTAACACAAATAGAATGAACGTATTCACAAGGGTATTGAATTTAATACAATTATATATGAATATTGAATGTTTTTAATACAATTAACAGTCAAAAAACTCTGAAATTTTAATAACAATTATACGTTCTCAAGCCACTTCAATGAAGGTGTATGGTAATAAATGTTCTGTTCAACACTTCTGCTCAATAGTTCGCCATCAAGACTCGTTTGAATTCATCATCAGCTTTCTGTCCTTGGTGCACGTAAATGTATGTTATAATTTCTTCACGTGGAATTTTGGACAGGCAACCCGCTTCAACTCCCAGGGCAATTTCCGTCTCCGTCACGGCCTCCAGTGCTTCAGTGATCATTGCGTATGACGGTACTGGAGTGTCCTGTGGAATTTTAGGTCTGATGAGCTGCAAGACTGTATCGATGTACTTGAGGTAAATATAGTGAGACACCTGGTAGACCAGAGCTGAACCAATGGAACTTGCGAGACTCTGTAACTTCCGCCAGGCTGTTAATTTGAAAGTGACACCCTGAGGACAAGGTACGAGCTGTTGCGTATCTAACTGCATACGCCATTTACGAATATGAACGAGCAACTCATCGTTGTAATAAGCACAGCTCACATAAATGTCGTCACCCACATGAAATTTCGCTTCATCACGCCCGTCGTCGCGAATAACTGCATCGATGGCGTAATCAAGGGCCTGCAGTTTTTGCCAGCTCTCTAAGTTCAGGGTAATATGCTTACCGGGTTTGTCGCCAAAACCTGCCGCATTCAAATGCAATTCTGCGTCTTTCACACTCACTGTCAAATAAGGTGAGAGCTCCCAAATGTCCTTGTGGGCTGCCTGGTAAGCTTGCTGGATGAGATTATTAATCTCCTGGACAGACAGAGGAAGTTCTACCTCTTGTTTCACAGGCACTTGCTGGGGAACAACTACTGACTCAGGTATAACTAACGGTGTTAGTCGGGGACGTTTGGAGCGTGAAACGCGTTTGGCAGGTGTAGTACTCACCTCTGGGGTAGTGTACGCACGTTTGCTAGCTGTAGTACGCTGTTCGGTAGTGGTAGCTAAGATATCTTCATCTTGTATAACGTCGGCTTCAAGTAGATCCGCTAGTTCGCCATTTCCCGTGATCTTCAACCCCGCCACGAAGGCTAGAAATGCATAGGGGCTAAGTAAGTGCAGTACACCATCGATGAGGGCTGTGTTTTGGGCTGAAGAAGTTTTCTCCGCCATGATTTCGTCGACACGCTGTTGGAGGAGTATGTTTCCATCCATAAGGATATAACATATTTCTTCTACACGCTGCATCTCATCAATAAGACGAACACGGTACTTTGCAAGCCTCTCTAAATATGATGATGACGCCATGACTATGGGCTCCAGGCTGGTGAGCAACTGCTACGGTGTAAAAGTCTTATTACAAGCGGCTAGGCAGGCAGGAGGACTGGTTGGCGGGCTGGCTGGCTGGCTGATCAAGTCAGGTCAGGTAAGTCAGATTGAATACACCCTTTCCCTAAAAATCAACTCCTTTTATACATTTTACTACTCGCGGCCATCTTTTCCCACCTCCCACATGGCGGCCATCTTGTACCCACCTCCCACATGGCGGCCATCTTGTCCCACCTCCCACATGGCGGCCATCTTGTACCCACCTCCCACATGGCGGCCATCTTGTACCACCTCCCACATGGCGGCCATCTTGTACCCACCTCCCACACATGGCGGCCATCTTGTACCCACCTCCCACATGGCGGCCATCTTGTACCCACCTCCCACATGGTGGCCATCTTGTACCCACCTCCCACATGGCGGCCATCTTGTACCCACCTCCCACATGGCGGCCATCTTGTACCCACCTCCCACATGGCGGCCATCTTGTACCCACCTCCCACACATCACACATGCGCACACCGCCCCAATACCGCCCCAAAACCTACACTTATGACGTCACACCAGGTTCTGCGCATGCGCAGTGAGGCGCTAACTCGTCAATTCGGTCTTTGTATACTACTACGGCAGGAGCAGACATTGGGCGGTTAACCCAGATTTGATTGGACGTGTGTACTATATTACCTGGAAACGGGGACAGTAGTAAGGTCCTATGTACTGCGCTTATCGAAGGCATGTGGTGTGTAGTGATCAGTGTTCTACACAGATCATGGAGATGTCAAACTGATTCAGATTTCAATATTCTATACATGAAGCACAATGGCTATTGGTGACGACAGTCGACGTAAATGGATCAAATTTCGAGCTTTGTCACGTTTCGGAATGCCCAAACCGACACCGATTAACATTTTTATTTTCTATTCCCTTCTATTAAATTACTTTCTAACCAACACAACGTGCTTCCATTGTGAAATATCCTGGGTCTACTCTCTCTTTTTCCACCTAAACTACACTGAGTACTCACCCGTGGGGTTCCCAGGTGTAAAAAGGAATAGGACCCTACCCGTGGGGTTCCCAGTGGAAAGGAATAGGACCCAAGGTCGTGATATGACTGAAATAGTGTTGAAAGCGACGTTAAAGCATATTCACTTACTCCACTGAGCAATCGTTTTTCTTTGTGATCGTCGTGAAGAAACCAATCTTTGGTCGTCCATGGTTCTGATCTCGGAATTCTGAAGAGTGTCCGGTTAGGAATACCACGCTCTGTAAATATCCATTTAAAATCAACTTTGATCCATATCCTTCAGTACAAAGCTTTCTGTATAGGCTATAATTCTGCAGCTAGATCGATGAAAGCGATAGAAAATAAGCATAAAGAAAAATGAAGCGTTTATTCTTGAAACTTTGCAAAAGTTAATGAACGAATTCTTCAACTTGGAAATTAGTGCAACTTCGAAATTAGAAGGTAGGTGCTCAAATGACCGCAGTTCCCACCATTTTACCTCCAACGTCTAACGGTCTAACGGTCTGCGGTTTAAATCGGGATGGTCTGTCAAAGGAAGGACGCCACTGATAGTCCAGATGAACATCATATAGTTATCTGGTTGTGTCGATAATCTTACATCTAAATGTTAAGACACATGCAGATACTGTTTGCTTTTAAGACGCTTGGTGTTATTAAAAGTTTAAATTGCCAGATGATTTTTTAATCTGTATATAGTTCACTTCAAACTGGAATACTGTTTGGTAGTTTGATCAAAACACATTCATAACTAGACCTCTCTGATTGAAAACATTCGGAAAGTTTTGTGAGGTTTGTGTTTTAAGATAGGTGTGAATTACTTTGATATTGGATACAGTGCAGCGTGTTGACTTTATTCTCGACCAATTTTAGAAAAAAAAGAAAACTTTTAGATTTAAACTTTCCGCATTCCGTTATAAATAGCAATGCTTGCTAATATATTTGATCTGAGATACAGTTTTATGCTGCCACGAGGATTTTAAGAAATCGTCCATTGTTTTTTCCTCCCAAATGTAGGATAATATCCGAATACATTTTTTTGTCATTCAGTGAGTGATCGTATCACGGTATTTTCGTTATTTATGAATTACACCATTTTAGCATAGTACAAATCCTAGTGCTGAAAATGGGTCGAGTCCCATGCGGGTTTCGAACCACTGGTAACCGACAGCACTATATGCCGGCGATCTAAACCACTCGGCCAACGGACATCCCCGAAAGTAGGAGGTAGCAGACCGGTGGAATTGAAAGCGAACATGCAGTATCCCTCTGATGGATGACAAAGCTCCCATAGCTGAAAACATGAAGATATTTTTTGTCATTCAGAAAGTGATCGTATCACCAGAGTAAGTAAGCTCCCATAGCTGAATACATGAAGATATTTTTTGTCATTTAGAAAGTGATCGTATCACCAGAGTAAGTAAGCTCCCATAGCTGAATACATGAAGATATTTTTTTGTCATTTAGAAAGTGATCGTATCACCAGAGTAAGTAAGCTCCCATAGCTGAATACATGAATATATTTTTTGTCATTTAGAATGTGATCGTATCACCAGAGTAAGTAAGCTCCCATACCTCAATACATGAATATATCTTTTGTCATTTAGAATGTGATCGTATCACCAGAGTAAGTAAGCTCCCATAGCTGAATACATGAATATATTTTTTTGTCATTTAGAATGTGATCGTATGGCCAGAGTAAGTAAGCTCCCATAGCTGAATACATGAAGATATTTTTTGTCATTTAGAAAGTGATCGTATCACCAGAGTAAGTAAGCTCCCATAGCTGAATACATGAAGATATTTTTTGTCATTTAGAAAGTGATCGTATCACCAGAGTAAGTAAGCTCCCATAGCTGAATACATGAATATATTTTTTGTCATTTAGAATGTGATCGTATCACCAGAGTAAGTAAGCTCTCATAGCTGAATACATGAAGATATTTTTTGTCATTTAGAAAGTGATCGTATCACCAGAGTAAGTAAGTTCCCATAGCTGAATACATGAATATATTTTTTGTCATTTAGAATGTGATCGTATCACCAGAGTAAGTAAGATCCCATAGCTGAATACATGAAGATATTTTTTGTCATTTAGAAAGTGATCGTATCACCAGAGTAAGTAAGCTCCCATAGCTGAATACATGATTTAGAAAGTGATCGTATCACCAGAGTAAGTAAGCTCCCATAGCTGAATACATGAGTATATTTTTTTGTCATTTAGAATGTGATCGTATCACCAGAGTAAGTAAGCTCCCATAGCTGAATACATGAAGATATTTTTTGTCATTTAGAAAGTGATCGTATCACCAGAATGAGTAAGATCCCATAGCTGAATACTATAAGTTATACCAGTGTCTTGCGTTGGTATACAGGCTGATATTTCGTCGAAAATATTTATCTTCGAGACGAAATATCAGCCTGTATACCAACGCAAGACACTGGTATAACGAATTTATCACATTGAAGAGCTATTTTTCTGGTTGGTTTAACATATATCACCAACTCAAAAGAAAAACAGGCATAACTCAACGTAGTTCAACAAGCTGAACCCTGCTGACATTTAATTTTGTGATATTGACAACGCAGGGTTCAGCCGTTGAACCGAAATTTCCTGTCGCAAAATTTTCGCCTCCCGACCTGGATAACAGCGGGTGGATTTGCGCTCATAAAAAAGCAATAATACCTACCGTTTTGTGCTCGTTTGAATAGAATACGTATTTGCCTACTTCCCTGGCCATTTATTTTCTCTGCCCAGCTTCTTTCTTTTCCATAAACGGCAAAAGAAAAAAAATCATCGCAGACGATCTTCCAAAAACGAAATCCGCCACCATTTTCGAACACTGTCACGTGAACCTGATTCTCTCACGTGAGGTTATTCTAAATTCAGGATTACAAGAGTCGGAAAAGCTGAATCCGCTCAGTCGACCCAGTCACTTCGGTAGATGAAAAATCCCATGAATTACCTTTCTCAGTATGTACATTCCATTATGCTTGATTTCGATAGTTACAGTTTTAAATTCAAATGCAGATAATGTGACAACCTTATGAATGAGCCGTTTCCGACCTTCCTGTCTACAATCCCGAATTTACAAATGACATTTCAAAATGGCGGCGGATTTCGTGTTTGAAAGATCGTCTGCAATGATATTTTTTTCTTTTGCCGTTTATGGAAATGAAAGAAGCTGGACAGAGAAAATAAATGGCCAGGGAAGTAGGCAAATACGTATTCTATCCAAATGAGCACAAAACGGTAGGTATTATTGCTTTTTTATGGGTGCAAATCCACCCGCTGTTACCCAGGTCGGGAGGCAAAAATTTTGCGATAGGAAATTTCGGTTCAACGGCTGAACCCTGCGTTGTCAATATCACAAAATTAAATGTCAGCAGGGTTCAGCTTGTTGAACTAAACTCAACGTTGAACAACGACAACGTAAGACATCGTGAGTCGGACAGGCAGCTTCGATCTCTTTTCGATCTGTTCCGCGATGAACAATAAACTGGATGAAATACTTAGCTGACATTCTGACGTTCCTGTTTATGTGGCATATAAAGCTTTGGATGATAATTTATTTCTTATCTTCATCCGCAAATACACAATTTGCCTCGCACAACTTGTTCCAGTAGCGGAACTCGCCCATACAAACTCGCGCAGACAAATTCGCCTGAAACAGGCTTTGCCTGCAGGTGTTGCACGCGCGTCCTTGACTGCGTTGGTATATGGGCACGCGCGTCCTTCACAGCATTGGTATACGAGAATTCTGAATTGGTATACCAACGGTGGATAACGAATACGGTGTAATGCACTATGGTAATTAACCAATCAAAACCCTACAATTTACTCTGAAATGTGATAAATGAATATATTTTTTGTCATTTAGAATGTGATCGTATCACCAGAGTAAGTAAGCTCCCATAGCTGAATACTATAAGTTATACCAGTCGGGCGAGTGAAAATATTTATCTTCGAGACGAAATATCAGCCTGTATACCAACGCAAGACACTGGTATAACGAATTTATCACATTGAAGAGCTATTTTTCTGGTTGGTTTAACATATATCACCAACTCAAAAGAAAAACAGGCATAACTCAACGTTGAACAACGACAACGTAAGACATCGTGAGTCGGACAGGCAGCTTCGATCTCTTTTCGATCTGTTTCGCGATGAACAATAAACTGGATGAAATACTTAGCTGACATTCTGACGTTCCTGTTTATGTGGCATATAAAGCTTTGGATGATAATTTATTTCTTATCTTCATCCGCAAATACACAATTTGCCTCGCACAACTTGTTCCAGTAGCGGAACTCGCCCATACAAACTCGCGCAGACAAATTCCCCTGAAACAGGCTTTGCCTGCAGGTGTTGCACGCGCGTCCTTGACTGCGTTGGTATATGGGCACGCGCGTCCTTCACAGCATTGGTATACGAGAATTCTGAATTGGTATACCAACGGTGGATAACGAATACGGTCTAATGCAGTATGGTAATTAACCAATCAAAACCCTACAATTTACTCTGAAATGTGATAAATGAATATATTTTGTGTCATTTAGAATGTGATCGTATCACCAGAGTAAGTAAGCTCCCATAGCTGAATACATGAAGATATTTTTTGTCATTTAGAATGTGATCGTATCATCAGAGTAAGTAAGCTCCCATAGCTGAATACATGAATATATTTTTTGTCATTTAGAATGTGATCGTATCACCAGAGTAAGTAAGCTCCCATAGCTGAATACATGAAGATATTTTTTGTCATTTAGAATGTGATCGTATCACCAGAGTAAGTAAGCTCCCATAGCTGAATACATGAATATTTTTTTGTCATTTAGAAAGTGATCGTATCACCAGAGTAAGTAAGCTCCCATAGCTGAATACATGAATATATTTTTTGTCATTTAGAATGTGATCGTATCACCAGAGTAAATAAGCTCCCATAGCTGAATACATGAGGATATTTTTTGTCATATAGAAAGTGATCGTATCACCAGAGTAAGTAAGCTCCCATAACTGAATACAAGAAGATATTTTTTGTCATTTAGAATGTGATCGTATCACCAGAGTAAGTAAGCTCGCATAGCTGAATACATGAAGATATTTTTTGTCATTTAGAATGTGTTCGTATCACCAGAGTAAGTAAGCTCTCATAGCTGAATACATGAAGATATTTTTTGTCATTTAGAAAGTGATCGTATCACCAGAGTAAGTAAGCTCCCATAGCTGAATACATGAAGATATTTTTTGTCATTTAGAAAGTGATCGTATCACCAGAGTAAGTAAGCTCCCATAGCTGAATACATGAAGATATTTTTTGTCATTTAGAAAGTGATCGTACCACCAGAGTAAGTAAGCTCTCATAGCTGAATACATGAGGATATTTTTTGTCATTTAGAATGTGTTCGTATCACCAGGGTAACTAAGCTCTCATAGCTGAATACATGAAGATATTTTTTGTTATTTAGAAAGTGATCGTATCACCAGAGTAAATAAACTCCCATAGCTGAACACATGAATATATTTTTTTGTCATTTAGAATGTGTTCGTATCACCAGAGTAAGTAAGCTCCCATAACTGAATACATGAATATATTTTTTTGTCATTTAGAATGTGTTCGTATCACCACTGTAAGTAAGCAATCATGTTAGATTTAAAGAAAATATAAACTAAACTTTGCTGAGTGGTCTGAATTTTTAAATGCTGATAGAGCTATTTGCCCAATTCAGTGAAACTTTGAAGCAACTTCAATTGAGAGTTTTTTCAATTTGTGTTATTGACGTGGGAAATGAGTAATATGAGTAAACTGAATTTTATAGTGTTTTTGACTTTTTTGGTGCTGTGGCTATGAAGATTAAAACAGTGGTCTCAAAATATGACAGTGAATAGCTATTTGAGCATATGTTGAAGATTTGAAGTGACGGGATTGACTGAATGGTTTTGGAGTTAATGTGCTGATGTGAACCTGTGACGCACCAACACAGTCCGCGGCAGCGATTTTGTATCACCTAATCAGGAAATCAAAATGGAGAAAAATTTGAAATGACACGAAATATTTAGACATATTTTGTTTATAAATACAATGTTTTTATTTAAATTATATCCCAAAGTGATATATAGTCAATATTCAAGAGGTACAGAACTGGAGAAAAACTTCAAGTATGTGCTCAAATGTTCGCATCATGATCAAAGTTACTTTATCTAATTACATTCTACGCGAAGAAAGTAAATTAAGACCATTTGAACATGCCGTTGTTGAGTCAATGCTAGATCTGCGCTTTGTTTCCATACACTTGATACGTACAACAACAAAGCCTCCTTGAACAACGTATCTTTTTTCAGGTACATGTATACATGTAACTCTGAAAATACCATTCTCTCCCAATAGAAAACAATTTGCACCAGGAAGGCCCTTTTAAGCTAATTTTGTTATATACTTCGATCCAATAATTTTCATGAAATTTTTTTGATTATATCTTAATTGCAACCATGTTTGTTCCTCAAACTTGAGATATGTACATGTATAACACATTTTCATTTGAGAGTCCAGACACCATACATGTGAACAAATTGTACTCAACATAGAATAATTGAATTCACACTACCAGATGGTTCTCTAGCTTTTAGTTTGAGACCCAATTCTACAGTATCAGTACCGTATTGCTATCAGTAGCAGTTGAAACCCAGTAAAACTTAAACAATTAAAATCAGTAAAGAAATTGGTGTGTTGAATAACAAAAAAAATGGTACGGGGATTTGAATGAGTAAACTATTAACCAGTATTGAAAGTAAAGTAACTTACATGATACCAACCAAATGTCTCAACACAAACTGATAGATTTTTTGGATAGCTTGCAGAATGGCTTTGTTTGACATTTCACCACAATTGAGCAATTTTACCTGAATTTGAAGCATGATGTAGTCTGTGATGAAATGTTCCATTGTAGAATAGGACACATGTTAAGGCTAAAGTTTACATGTATCTATGAAAATATATTGAATTGTATGTATTGAAGATGGCAAGTTGGTGATTGCAGTGTAGATAAACACACTGTCGAATGATTGAAAATTAGCACTTCCTATTTCATACAACCCAAATTACTGTAAAGCACTTGTCTGTCATAACTTGTTCAATGTACATTGAGAGTTCTTTTGAATATTGCAGAAACAAATCAATATTCACACAAGTTTACCAAGTAACCTCATAAGGTCTGAGACAAGAATAATGTGCGAGTAGTGTATTCAACTTGTAGGCTACTGGTCAACTGCCAGATACATCAGTGAACTAAAGTTACAATTACAAGCGTCTGGTCCGTCATTCATAATTCAGCCGTCGTCCATTAAAGAATATCCGCGTCCATAATCCAAAGACCTATTCCATATTCCACATAACACTATAGCACCAAATTAAAAAAGACAATCATAATGTACATAAACATAGGCTTGTTTCCTGCAAGAGAGAAGCGGTCAACAGTTTTCAATGATGCCGGCAAGACATCATGATGTTCCAAAAATATCAAATCCGTATCGCTGATCAGTATCCTTAATCCATAATATTCGTTGTAAAGTCGTCATCTAAAGGATGATGTATCTCAGTCACGCTTTGATTGTGACTGTTCATATGAGTACCATGAGGATCTTGAAGTACATGGGTTCATACGGCCCCTAGCCCCGGGTTAAGCGGAATTAGACACAAGTTACGAAACGTAACGCTATAGACCTTGCACGCTACGCTCGTATTTTGCTATCAGCATGCGATATGTATCGCCAAATTTGGGAAACTTTGAGTGGAGGCGCTTGGTGGTGTAGCCCTGTTTTATAAGTTTCTGCAACAATGTTTTGTGAGGTTGATTAAAATCGTCACATTTAACACAGGATCTAGCAAATTCTACTAGACGTGATATGTATACGCCATTTGCAGGTCCCACTGGAATATTACTGTCCAGAAAGGGATAGTTTACGATGTCGAAATTGTAATCATCTCTTTTGTCATACAGTCGATGAGAGAGAAGGCCCGCTTCATTTTTATAGAGATATAGGTATGATGTGCCTGTAGGGTTATCTGTAGTTTCCTTCAAATCCAGTAAAGGTGGATATATATCTTTCACTGCGTCATTTATATAGCGATTATCCACAGCGAGAAGATCGTCTATATAGCGTTTGGTGAATGAGAAGGAACGGGCTTTGAATGGATCGGTTTTTGAAAGCGCCCGCATATAGTCATATTCATAAGAGAACAGATACAGGTCAGCCAACAGGGGTGCACAATTAGTACCCATTGGGATACCTATATGCTGTTGATATATTGTGTTGCCAAATTTCACATAGATATTTTTAATGAGAAATTCAAGCAACTGTATAAACAAAGAAACATCCCATGAATGATATCTCTTGTATGTAGTAGAGCCAAAGAATGCTTTATGCATGGCTTCCGACCTTAATATATCTACGATCAGTTTTCTTGAACACAGATACTATTAATGAACTTAGACGGTCAATAAGGTCCTGATGAGGGATTGTAGTATACAAAGTCGAGAAATCCCATGTGGATACATGTCTGTACGGTATGTGACCTTTAGCATCAAGTTCTTCCGTAAGACATTTTGAGTTTTTCAATATCCACATACATTCAACGCTAGAGTTTTTAGAAATAGTGGCGCAATACCTTTCCCAAAATGCTTTTACCTCCTGAAGAGCCCTCGTCAACAGGGTTGAAAGAAGCTTGGTGGTGCAGCTTCTATAACCAGCTATGAATCTAGCTTTGTATGGTGATTTATGCACTTTGGGAGCCCAGTGTACTTTTGATATATCGTTATGTTTGGTTGGAAGACAAATACCTCTTTCCCTGAGAAACGTTTTGTGATTGTTAAATAAATGTTCCAGAGTAAATGCAGTTTGAGAGTAAGTAGACGTATTTGATGACGATATGTTTACACTCAATTATTCAACCAGCACCTGGTAATAGTAATATTTACATATGAATATTATATTATTTGGAGCTTTGTCTGCTGGGACTAAGATGAATTTACTCTGGAGATTTGCTAGAACTTCTTGCGAATTGGGGCTTCTCAGTACTTGTTTTGCTTGGGGAAGGGTACTTCTGTCAATATGGCGGATTGTTTCAACGACCTTGCTCTTGGTGAGGTCCAGCCAATCAGCAGGTTCTGTAGGTTCAACTTTTTCTCGCTTAGACCAATCAATAACGTACTGTTCCAAAGCAGACAGGACTATCTTCTGGCTAGCTATCATACTGTAAGAGATATGGTGCTAACAACATCAAATATACATTCAAACTGCAATTTGACCTTGAAAAAAGAGATCAAGGTCAATCATTTTCAATAGGCTTCTGACCCTTCACCAGATGCATACGTGGTATGAATTTACAATACCTGACTAATCGTTCTTGGGATATCGTGTACACAGACCGACAGACAGACGGACAGACGACGCTGACGACGACAATACCCTTCGTGCAAAATGTTGGCTAATTGTTCCATAAAAAAAACGACTTGGAAATTGAGTTGGTAAAGAATACTGGTCAACGAAAAAGGATGTTATATGAAGGACATTATGCTTTTTGTAACTGATATTTTTTTTATATTTTTCACATTGTTCTCAAATACACAACACAAAAAAAAACAGAAAAGAAAACATACCGCTACCGCTCATCTCTGCACATCACTGATATACCAGCTGTGTGTATATGTACAATTTATAGCCGTATAGTTCTCAAATTCAAGAAAACACAAATTGGTACCATTGATCGCCCAGATCATCTTATCTATGATACAGATATACTGAGCCAGAATCATGGCATACATATATAAACTAATCCTAAAATCCAATATTTAATAAATGTTTAGGATTATCGTCTTTTGGTATACATGTTATACCAAAACAAACAAAACATGTAAAATTTGGCAGTATAACCGCCTGGTCCAGGGCTCTTTTCGTTTTTTTTAAGGATTTTAAATCTGCTAAAATTTCTTCCGACTTAAGGTCTCCTTCTAACTTGTGCGATTTTTGTTGCGATAAGTTTGATATATTTAGGCCTTTGTAAAGTTGTTTCATATCTATTGGACTGCGTTTTTTTTTAGTTAGTTTCATTCAAAATATCCTCCTGGTTTCTTAGATGTTCTCCACCAACATTTTCGATTCTAGTTATGGATTTGTTTAAGAAGTTTATATGTTCCATTCTGAGAAATACCTAGTTGGTTTCTCACCTTTGTCTGCCCAGCGTATTTTTGCTCTTGTAAGAATACCGTCAACTTTGAGTCTTTTTGATGTCCTGTAATTTTGTGTTTTATTGTAGTATTTCATCGATCAAATTTGTCTTCACGTCTTTGTTTGCAGCATTGACTAAAGATTTTTCCAAGTTATTTATTTCTTCAGTTAACAATTTTTCAATGTCTGACCGTTTACTTTTCTTTAAAGATGAGTAGGATATTGTGTTTTCCTCTAATATTCATAAGTATCATATAAAAAAATTGATCAGAAATGCTGAAGTCTGATTTGTCTTGATTGTCTTACCTCCGACCTCATGCATTTGAACATTCTGCACAATCTACCCTCCATAACTTAGTCTACGTCTTCTCAACAACCCCCCCCCCCTCCCCCCCACAAACTTCCAACAGATCACCAGAATGGAGGGATATTGGAGTTTTCTCCACAGCCACATTTAGCTCACATCTCTGTGCAGTCAACACCATCTATCTTCACCTGCTACATACGACTGTCACACAACACAGCAGGATCATGCCAAACGTGACATCTCGGACGGAATAGGCTTTGCAAAGGAGACGTGCATGCCTAAAATAGTGGCATCGGAAACATTCCATCGCATGACCGGGAACAACAACTTTACATTTGTCGGTTTTCGCTTGATACGGCAAAGTGTCCAGCTGATTCGTATCCGACAACAAAATACCTCTTGCACATCCCCATAAACTCGAATAACGGTGTTCCCACCCACTCTATCCTAAACAGTTTACCAATCTCCAACGAAAGCATTTATCCACAGGAACCCCACTGCAACTCGACAACTCGAGAGCAGTACGAGTACAGGGGACAATTCTACACTGAACTCCTCTATGGCAAAAACTTTACATCGTACAAGTCGGCTCGCAACGGTTTTAGACCCATTCACGAAAATTTGACGTTTGCCCTAACGCTTCCACTTCGTCCACCTCGATTTTCTGCTCAGTCAACAAATCAACAAAATTCTTTCCTCTATTGGGCGCCGACCAAGACGGACTTCTGATCCCGAGTTTCACTGTTCTAGCTCAGCAATCATTGCCAGACGACAAGAACTGGCAAAAGAGTACAGATTAAAAACGCAGGTAAGCCAGCACACGTACAATGAACGGTGAAAATGAAAATGAATGCGACCGATCGATGCGATGGATAATAATGAGCATGAAGCAAATATACGAACCAGGCAGCCCGTAATGACTCCAGCCTGAACCAGGCAGCCCGTAATGACTCCAGCCTGAACCAGGCAGCCCGTAATGACTCCAGCCTGAACCAGGCAGCCCGTAATGACTCCAGCCTGAACCGAAACTCAAAATGTCAGCAAAACTGAAGAAACTTTCAAGGTCCAAAGCACAGTGTATCCAAAGTATACAAGTACAGAGTTCCACATACGGCACATTTGGACGATACTTTCAAGAAACCACTGTACAAATCCGAACGAAACTGGAAGGTACTGTTTTGTCAGGTGTGGGGGAAGAAACAATACCGGAGGTCTCAAAAATAACAGGACCGACACTGCTGCACAAGGGTGCATTGTGGGTATCAGACTACAACGGAAGTTAGAGGGCTATTGGTTAGGAAGGATATAATGTGCCAAGACAACCTCTATGTACTTGCGCAGGTTCTGGACACTATGGTCAGTGACTAGGATTTTATTTATAGGACATCATCAGCTCTTCCTGACATCACTGAAAACTTTTGACCACTTTTCTCTTGCAGGAAACCATCCTGTGATTTTTATTATTATTATTTCATACACATTTGGAATTGGTGCTAACTGTCATACGAAATAGATCATTCGATAATTGATGCGAAAATTCTTTTACAGACGACGGCTGAATATTGAACGTCGGATCTGATGCTTGCAAGAAGAGAGACGCGTTATACATCAGCGTTCTTGTATTGCTTTGAGTATGGAGAAATGCACTCTAGGCAGTTCTGGAAGGATTAGGGTACGACGGCAAGATCTTGACTGTAGTGAAAAGTTTATATGCGGCAGTAAAATTCAAGTGAGGCTTTCGGGGATGTGGGAACTGAATCCATATAACGACGGCAGTTAGCCCGTGGGTTGGTGGTGAAGGTAGGACAGGAAAACAACACTTCCCACATTTTGCCCGCTATTTTTTCATCGATTTTGGTCAGATGTTTGTTTTGTCAGGAGGAGCTGATGTGTCTGCAAGCATGAACGGCCGATTGATTTTCCTCTCGTATCTTCTAACGGATCACGCGATCGGCATGTATCGTAACATAACGATCACGTGGCATGTACGAAGAAAATGACGACACTAGTGAAAATTGCACACGGCGATCAAACAGTTGAGCCAAATCGATAAAATAATAGACAAAATGTGGTTGTTTTATTGCCAGATAGAGTCGTAAGGTCAATACAGCGTACTGGTCCCGAAATGCAATTGAATATAGAGGCAGCATTGAGTAGGGACGGAAAGAAGACGTCACTGATCCCGGATCCCTCGGTTCTTGCTTTGCAGAAGACGCCTTTTTACCGAGTGAAAAATCTATTATTCTATTTTATGAAGGTATATGTTCAATTACGATACTCCGTATGAACTATCGGTTTCCTTTACCTCAAGTGGATGGGGTATATATCATTCACACTGTCGCATTTTATTGGGAACCAAGGCGAGGAGATCATCTATATATCGTTTGGGAAAAGATATAGGCCTATTCCACAGAGGACAGATGTTCTTAGCTCTGCAAAAGCAGTGCACCATTTGTACCCATTGCGACACCTAAACGCTGTTGGTATATGGTTTTATCGAATTTCACATACATATTTTAATGAGAAAGTCACAGTGCTTTCTTCATCTCTTCTGTGGGTAATGTACTTAATTCTCTTTGAGTCTTTTTCATGGAGTTGCTTTAATTTCTCATATGAAATTCCGTGACGCAATATACCATCATTGTATTGCTATCCCAACTGGTACAAACTTTATGTAATATCAGTTTTATCAAGGGAATATTCCCTACGGAGAGGACAGTTAGTCCATTGAATCGAATATATAAATCCCACAGAGCAGCAGGGAGGGCGAGTAGGGGAATTTTTGGGGGAGGTGTGGGGGAGCAGGGAGCTTCCCAAGGGATACTAATGTGTGGGGAGGTGTGGGGGAGCGGGGAGCTTCCCAAGGGATACTAATGTGTGGGGGAGCGGGGAGTAGGTAAGGGGGGGAGCACAGGGAGGGGGAGCGGGGGGGACTCTGCCGCGGATGCTGGGCGCATACTCTGTAGAGCCTCGGGATGGCCCACCACCCTTGCCGGCCCAGGCTCTACGCCGCAACCACCTATTAAACATACAGAATCGATGGGGATACCAGAGGTACGATGAAGGGTAAATACACATGTCAGTGGCTTACATTGAGCTCCACGGAGCTCTGTGGTCGGAGTTGCCTGGGGGATCACTGTAAGGTCCACCTTGCTCGGCTCCGAAGGGGCGGTGGCACAAAGCCCTGCCTCAGGTGCGGGGTAGGTGTTTATAACCGCTTCTCACTGTGCCGAGGCTGCGGATATGTTAAAGAAACGGTTAAGGCCTGGAGGGACTTTCATGCCGAGTTTCGACGCCTGGCTAAGATAGACCCATGGTGGCAGAAGGAAAGGGTCTTTGAGGCCGAGTTTCGGCGCCTGGCTAAGATAAATTCCACTTAGAGATTTTTTATCACCTAGTATACCCGAGTCGACGCCTGGCTAAGATAGACCCCATGTAAATTCCATTTAGAGATTTTTTGTCACATAGTATACCCGAGTCGATGTCTGGCTAAGATAGACCCAGATATGTTATCACCTGGTATACCCTACAGATGAAGACAGTCAAAGAGCTCCGCGCATTAGCAAAGCAATATGGTCTGCCTTCCACGGGTAACAAACCCGACCTCATTAGGGCGATCGCTGAGGCCCGCGCCGCCGAGTTTCTAAAGAGAGTCGTTCGAGCGCGTAAAACTGGAAGGCTTCCCGCCCTTCGAGGTGATATGGAAGACTTCCGTAAGAAAGGACAGCGCGCCCGTGAGCTGCGGCAACTCGACGACGAGGTCGCGGCTTGGCTGCGAGCCAGAGCCTATGCGCAGCGGGTGCAAAAGAAACCTACCGAGCGGCTCCCGCACCTGCGGCGAATCACGGAAAGAGGTCTGTCTAGGAGGAAGTGGCCCAAGTCTCTAGCCAGTCAGATCGGCCGGGAAGGTCCTGAGATTCTTGCAAAAATGCCAACCCCTGAAAGGCCATTCCTCGACCTGGACACTCAGGTTCCTCCCCCGGTGCAGCTCCCGGCCGACGAGCAGTGGGTTGCTATAATTCTTGACGCCAAAGACGAATTCGAAGTCGACGGCGCCACCGCGGTCTTCTCCACATGGTGCGTTATGGAGCCGCCGGGCATCGACGACGTTTTCGAAGACAAGGACGCCATTATGACAGACGATAGAGCAGCAAGGCTCCTCAGGGCCCTACCTGGGGATGAATATATCATGAGGATAAAGTTCCTGCGTCGTCTAGATGAGGTGCGGTGGGTCGTGGAAGATAAGTTCGACCCAGTGAGGACTGAGAGAAAGAAGGGACAGGATGTGGTCGTGCTCACCCGAGTCACTGCGCCCGGTGTTCTGACCGGCATCGACAAGGTCTACTACAATAATGCCTACCCTGTCACTGCAGTCGTTTACGGCCTCTATCCGCTCAGAGAGCCAGACCCTGCTAATTTGGCCCCGATGAGAGATGGCGACCTCAACTGCGTTGCGCAAAGAGTGGTGGAGCATTTTGAAGGTGCCCTCAGGGGTCATGGCCTTACCCACACGAGAAGGCAGAAAATACAGGAGTGGGAGGAGAGGGTCCATGACAGAGGCGCCACGGTCGAGGACATTGCCGGGCTTGAGAAGGTCCTCCTGCGTGCAATTATCCTGCGGGACATTGCCGGCGAGGACGTCTACAACAGCGGCAAATATGGTGGGAGTGAAAAATTACACCACTATCGGCCCATAGAACTTATCTGCCACAACGGCCACGCCTGGTCCAAAGACCTACACTTTCCCGCTACCAGGCAGGTCTACATCTACGAGGGCGACGTCTGGGAAGCAATCAGAGAGGCCACTCAGGATGAGCCACTAGCTGTCTGGCTTCTCGGCGGTGGAGATAAACAGCTCAACGTCGACCAGTTTGTGGTCCCAGACGGTCGCACCTTCCGAA
>JAVTVY010050687.1:0-28252 GCA_036873755.1 Hanleya hanleyi | reverse complement strand
GCAAATCAAATATAAATAAACCGCTCGACCAAACGTTACATTATGCAGTTAGGCTCAAAATGACCACAATATGATAAGCTACAAAGAGTCACGGAGTGTCAGCTCTCATTTTCTTATTTTTTGTCTTTTCGGAGACAGTGCTCCCCCCCTCCCCCCCCTCCCACCCCACACCAAGGCCTGGTAGGGTCATGCAACGTTGGGCCTGGCCAATACTTGGAAGTGTGACAGGGTGCTGGCTGCGCTGATCAGTATCCAAGAGAAAAAGAACTGTGAGCATTGAGAAATTGTTTTAAACTTTAAATCCTACATTGAGAGAAATATGGTAATTGTAGTGATGCTTGAAGGTGAATCCAGCAACGGTACCTCCCACGATACCCCAAGTGAATCAACAGGATGTCCTATGGAGATCATCAGGAGAATCCTCTGGATGCCTTGGGTTCTCGTGGGGGAGATTGCTGGATTATGAATTATGAATGTGAACAACAACAACAACGATGATTTGCTACTGCCAACTCCTGTTCTCGGTCTTGAAAGGAATTTCCATAGTCTGACTTATAATAACTTGATCAATTTGGCAAATATTATCCTTAGAAAATGAGGAATTCCCACAAGAATTTAAGCACACTGTACTTACGTAGATAGTAACAAACCTGTGTTGTCCTCCACATTGATGATTCATCTTTGTACATCTTGGGGTATGTTGATTCAAGAACTTGAGCGATACCGTATCACATTTGAAACAAAAGCTTTACAAAACAGTTCTTTGGGTGACGATAAATGAAACTGGTGTGAAACATGACATCGATGGCAGGAAGAAACTTAGGATTGGTGTAGATTTTACTGAACAATGACGACCCATCGTAGACGCCAAACAACAGACATGCGAAGATAACACAGCCACGTGGTGGGGCGATCAGGAGAATCGTGTGGAGAAACTGGGAATCGTGACGAAGCCATGACGTATCTTGTGGAGAACGATGGATATCTAACTGCCAGATACCCATTCGGGCATCATAGTGAATCCTCTGGGGAATCGATCTGAAACTCAAGGGGTCCCAAGCATTTTTGGTATCATGATGAATACCCGTTTTACTCACTCCGAAAGGTGTCACTAGGAAAGTATGTCAGACATACTAAACATGGGCATATTCAGTGAAGGATGTTTTACAGCTTAAGAATACTCATCTAATATGCAACAATCCACTGGTGCGGCTCAGGGCAGGCGCTCCAATGTCATAAATGCGTGGGAAATGAGCTTTAAAAGACTTTCTCTGATAAATGTTCAAGGTGCCGTGCTATGATGTTACCGACACATCACGAAGGAACGACATATTATATAAAAAATATTAGAGCGCATTCAAGAACGCCCTATTGGTTCCAGTTTTATTTTTAAAATGCAATATTTGACCCATTCAATCCCATACTAAATTCAGACAAGAATTATAACCAGTTTTGGGGTTGGAGTGATCCAAATTCTGTAGAACTTAGCAAAGGTGCCGTGTCTCTGACGTTGAAGTAATTCTGAACAGCCTGGTGATATAGCAAATACAACACATATCACGAATCGTTAGATTCTTGGTATGTGCTTTATAATAGGTTGATCGAAAGACTATACTGTGAAGTCATGTGGCTCTGTCAGTATGTCGGCACCTCTTCCCACTTCCCTATATGTGTTGTAATTTCACACTTGATTCCTTGTTTCTTATCAGTCGCCTGCATGTCATTTTACCTACTGCCCGTTTTTTTCATTTATTTTCATTTATTTTCATTATTTGAAGTTTTTCCAACTTTAAAATACTTTCCAAGCGCACTTTCCCTCTTTGAACATGTTAAAATCAGTAAAATGTTTAAGCCATCATCATTTCGCTCAACAGCCTCAAAGACACATCAAATCTGATGATGGAAATGGAAATATTGATGAAAATAATGTGCTCCAGTAGAAAATCCTGTCAGGGGAGGTAACTCGTTTGTCTCAAACATGGCTGCCGAATGATGTCGTCCTAAATTTATGTTACATGTAAATAATGAGTAATGAATAATAAAAACTAAGACCTGCCCGCATCACTTTTGCAAAACAGGTTATCGGGGAAACGAGGAATCAATTATCATTAGCCTTACAGTCATGACAGTTGAGGTAGTATACATATCGAAGTAAAAATAATGTCTGCAATATAACCAGAATGTACATATTCTTTCAGCTAATTGGGCACGGTGTTTGATAACGATGGCTTGCATTTCATCCTCAAGTTAACATTCTGATTTATGCAAACAAGTTTCTCTGATGACCTGATTTTATATCAGTACATGTATATGGTAGCCTTTTTTTGGAGGGGGGATGTCCCCAACCTTCGTGAAATGTAACTTATATTACAGAACTACAGAACCATGGAGGGGACATATAGTTAATATTTTTTAATTTCCCCCGAGATAATATCCCCCGAGATAATATCTAGGGGAAAATTCACCATTGGTCAATCATCTAGGGGGAAAATAATTTACCCCGAGATAATTATCAAAATATTTTAAATTTAAGTATTGGGACCCAAGATAATGTCAGTATTTAGAGGTTGGTCAGTTTAGCCAGGTGTCGGTATTCACAGGTTTCACTGCACAATTGAATCCTATAGTCATGATAGTACGGAACCATGGAGGGGACATAGTTAAAAAAAATTCTCCGAGATAATATGTATGGGGAAATTCGCCATTGGTCAGAATTATCTGGGGGGAAATTCGCGATTGGTCAATTATCTCGGGGGAAATTAATTTTCTCCGAGATAATATCCCCCCGAGAAAATTATCTAGGGGGAAATTCGCGATTGGTCAGTTATCTCGGGTGAAACTATCTCGGGGTAAATTATTCCCCCCACCCCCCCGAGATGACTGACCAACGGCGAATTTTCCCCTAGATGATTATCTCGGGGATATTATTAATTTCCCCTGAGATAATTGACCAATCACGAATTTCCCCCAGACAATTTTGATCAATGTCGAATTTCCCCCTACATATTATCTCGGGGGATATAATCTCCGGGAAAAATTAAAAAAATATTAATTATGTCCCCTCCATGGTTCCGTACTATCATGACTATAGGATTCAATTGTGCAGTGAAACCTGTGAATACCGACAACTGACTAAACTGACCAATCTCTAAATACTGATATTATCTTGGGTCCCAGTACTTAAATTTAAAATATTTTGAACCTTAATACAGAATCTTGTCAAAACTGACACTATTTTCTGGTTCTAAGCATGGTTGTTTATATATATACAGGTTTCACTGTAGGCTATAGTTGAAAATGTTAATCAATCTTTACTATTTTTAGCACATGGACATGAATTTTTTTCCAGGCAGAAACCTAAGTTCATTGTGGGACTTCCGTCATGTGCGACCTTTCGCCTCTAACTATGGAGACATGGTCAGAATCGTACAGAAACTGTTCAGTTACCTGGCTGAGTTCTTCCACAGTGAACAGTTGTGCATCGTCAGAATAAACCGCGAGTATACCTAGTATAATCCGTGGCGTGTCCTACTCCTCCTCCTCCTCCTACTCTGCTTTACTCACTGCACAGCGGGACGAATAGGTGTGGCGTGAGATAGGGTGGGGCGAGAGACCTGGGGTTTTCACTACCTCAGATTCCATGGGCCAGGCTTGCACCCTACAGTAGAACGGGTCGACTACGCATGCGTAATGAGTAGTGCGCGATGAGTAGTCTACCTAGTTCCTGTAATAATTCAGTCACAGGAAGTGATATTTGGTAGGGGGTGATCAAATTTATTAGAGCAGGAAGTTGACAAAATGGTTCAAAATCAGGCATATAGTCCATTATTTCTTCATTATTTTTTCAATGATTGAATTTGTTAGAGGGTAATCAAATTTATTAGAACAGCATTGAACATTGGATTGGATTTTGTTCCCAAAATTGGGGCTGATTGAATTTTTATAGGGTGATTGAATTATTAGAGGTTCTTTCCTATCATGCCTACAGGACTGTGAAAACACACCATTGCATTTACTTCATATAAAACCATGGACGTACATTGTCTTTGACAATTTATATGTGACTGAATTTATGGAAGATTGTTTATGGTCCATCGGCTTTCCACAAGCTTGTACATTATACATAAGTGAGAAATCCCCGCAAAATTAATGGTGTTTTATAAATGATGTAGCTCATATTTTTGTTAACCTACATGATATTGCCAATGTCCTAAGAATACTTCTTATGCAATGCATGATTAGGCGTAAAAAAAAAGACCTGTGTTTCCGGTAACCCGACCGACCCTAGATTTTTCTGCCGACCCTAATATTTTTCTTCTTTTTTTTTCTGATGGGTAATTCTTGCAAATGGCAAAAAAAGACGGGTAGACGGGAGATTGAGACAGACCAAGTTACATGTACAATATATATCCAATAATATAGGCGGGCCAATGCTTGGATATCCTTTTGATCGACACAGGCTTACGTTTATTTTAAAACCATCCTCGTCCGGCATCTCTCGTCCGCCTTGTTCATGGAGGTATGATAGCACTCCATTTCCAGCTAACACCCTGCTACTACAATACCACATTTTAGTATGCTTTCATACCTGGTTCATAACCAGCGCCATGTTTTTTTTGCATTCTGGGAATCCACGAAATCGGACGCCGTCACCCATAGTGCGATTACTGCAGGCGCGAGGGTTCCCGATTCTCCAGCGAACTCTCCTGTGAAGCAACAACCACAACATAATGTAAAAAGACGACTGTCTGACGATTTTGCCATTGTTGAATTTGATCGATTGATGATCGTTCTCCTGATAAGTAAAGACAAATTGGGCATTCTCCTGATAAGTAAAGACAAATGGGAACGAAGGAATACTACCAACTGCTGGCTTTTCGTGGCAGTTTCATAACGCGACTTGCCTACGCTGAACCACGCGGCACATGTTCTGCACGGGGCACTGCAGGCAGCCAGTGCCGTAGACGATCTATTCTATACGTTTTTGCCGAGATTTGGAACTGAATTTTTCGTAAAACATTAAAATTTCACGCAGTATATCAACTCAATTATAGTAATTATATCCCCAGAGTACCATGTGAAGAGAGCATTTCTCAGTTAGATGGGTGATTTTTTTGATTTTTTTAAATTTATTTTTGGAAATCACGGCAACAAGACACACTATTAGTTGGGTCATCTGGAGCAATTCCGTGACCGTGGAGAGCGAAGGTTCGTTTCTCAGTGGATTTGTCTTCTATGAAGGTTAATTAAATAAATTAGCGGGGGTGTCCCTCGCGAAAGTGTGGGCGGAACCCGTGAGAGCCCGAAATCCAAAATGGCTGCCGTCGGCCATTTTGAATTTCATTTTTTCAATGGTTTGGCCTACAGTGCTGCTCAGTATATGGTTTCTGGGGTTTTTGGGTGCGAGGAATTCATATTTGATGTCGGTTTTATAATTTGTCCTAGTTTTGACCTTCAAATCCAAGATGGCCGCCGAGTTTCAGCTCAGAATGGTCAATTTTTCAAATTCGGCGTACAGCCTTTATAATAGGCTCTAATGAAAGCTCTGATCATGCCGAGTTGATTGGTGGACAGTAAAACTACAAATAAGTACACAAAGGTCAAAAGGTCAGGGTTCGTGGTTGATTACAAATGACCCTTTTACATCCATTGGTTACAAAATTCTGGGGCATGTTACACTCCACAGTGTAATGTGGCAAGTCACTACTTATCATGCCCTAGACACCTGTTCTGGGACACATGATCACATATTTTTGTATTTTCAGGTCTACATGTACGCTGCTCTATATTTCTACCGCATCAAGTGAAGATCAAGAATAAACAAATACAGCATATTTCTACAGCATCAAATGAAGATCAAGAATAAACAAATGCCGCATCAAAGACATTTAAAATAGATACCATGAGTCTTGGGCTAATCATTAGTACTATATTGGAAACCATTTCCACACAAATGTAGAAGCTTGTAGATAGGTCCAGTGTAGATTGCCTTTTATACTGTTTGCTTGTTACCTATTGTAAAAATGCTTTATGAATACGTGCTAAAATGTTGCAAGCCGTGCACTTCCTCTGATACAATTACCCAAGGTAAATGGGAGAGTTTACAATTAAAGTCCAAAAACTGGTCAGAACTCGACAGATTTGGTGATGTTCACGATAGCGCTTCATGAAAAAATGAACCGGCTAGTTATTACATGCAAAAGACATGTTAAATATCAATCTCATATTCAGTCCAGCTTGAAAAAGCTCGACAACACAAACAGAAAGAAAGTGACATTGCTCAGTGTTCGATTCAAACATCAAGTTCAGAAAAGTGTGATGATGAACCAGAGGGACCTCCGCCCCTTCAAGTGCCTGCGTTCATCAGTGGGTGGGCCTCTCCATGACCAAACGAAGTGTGTATGGTGCATGCAGGGTGAGGACATGAAGCACCCAAATAGAACACGGTGGAAGCTGTTTAGACTCAACACACACTCAGCATCAAACGCCACCCAGACCTCATAGAACATATGGTGCTGAGGGACCGTCTAAACGGCTAGTCGAGTCAACGTCAGCGCTGTCAGATCCTTTCGCAAATGACATCATGTACCACCATGCCTGTTGGCTGAAGTACGTGAGCCACACGAAGTTCAAGCCAGATGATGCAATGCATCGTAAAGAATGTGTGTCTCTCTGAGGCGAGGAGTTTGTTCTTTAGACACGTGGATTCCATCATTTTCAATGAGCACGAAATCCGTTCACTGCAGTGTCTCTTAGCAGACTACAAACGCATCGCCAGTGACTATGGCTATCCAGTGGGCGATGTCAAATCGTCGTATCTCAAGGACCTGCTCATTAATGAGTTTCAAGAGACAATTAGCTTCAAAGGCAGAAGTGAGATGAACAAGAGCGAGTGGGTCTATGATGTTCGCGGGAGAGGTGACTACATTGAAGCCGCCATGTCATCCCTTAGTATCAGCGGTATCAGAACCTGGCCTCGCGACTGCAAAGCACTGCTGCACCAGAAACTCATACACCTCTTCGCCTTCTACGAGATTATCTACACGAGATGGCCAGGGGACTGTAGATGTGTCTTTTATCTTCTTAGAAATTCGCGGGGCCAGGTTCTGGAGGCGCTGCTTTAATTCTCGGTGATACCAAGGGATGACATGGCAGCTTCAATGTAGTTACCTCCTCCGCGAACATCATAACCCAACTCGCTCTTATTCATCTCACTTTTGAGAAGCCAATTGTCTCTTGATACTCATTAATGAGCAGGTCCTTGACATCGCGCACTGGATAGCCATAGTCACTGGCGATGCGTTTGTAGTCTGCTAAGAGAGACTGCAGTGAACGGATTTCGTGCTCATTGAAGATAATAGAATCCTCGTGTCTAAAGAACAAACTCCTCGCCTCTGAGAGACACACATTCTGACGATGCATTGCATCATCTGGCTTGAACTTTGTGTGGCTGACGTACTTCAGCCAACAGGCATGGTGATGCATGATTGCATTTGCGAAAGGATCTGACAGCGCTGACGTTGACTCGACTAGCCGTGTGAGACGGTCCCGCAGCACCCCATATCTTCTATGAGGACTGGGTGGCGTTTGATGCTGAGTGTGGGTTGACGAACGCAGGCACTTGGGGGGGGGGGGCGGAGGTCCTTCTGGCTCATCATCGTACTTTTCTGAACCTGATGTTTGAATCGAACACTGAGCAATGTCACTTTCTTTCTGTTTGTGTTGTCGAGCTTTTTCAAGCTGGAGTGAAGATGAGATTGTTATATAACATGTCTTATCTCCATCACCCTAGTATAATCCGTGGTGTGTCCTACTCCTCCTACTCCTACTCCTCCTCCGCTTTGCTCACTGCAAAGCGGGTCGCATAGGTGTGGCGCAGGATAGGGTGGGGCGAGAGACCTGCGATTTTCGCTACCTGAGATTCCATAGGCCAGGGTGTGGCGCGGGATAGGGTGGGGCGAGAGACCTGGGTCAGGGACAGGCTTGCACCCTACTGCACATTGGGCCGACTGCGCATGCGCGATGAGTAGAGCGCGATGAGTAGTATAGAAAGGGCATGCGATCTCCCTATCCCTATAAACTAACCCATGGGGGTGAATGAACCCATGGGGGTGAATGAGCCATGGGGGTGAATGAGCACTCGTGCATGTAATAACTAGCCGGCTCATTTTTGCATGAAGCGCTATCGTGAACATCACCAAATCTGTCGAGTCCTGACCAGTTTTTGGACTTTAATTGTAAACTCTCCCATTTACCTTGGGTAATTGTATCAGAGGAATTGCATGACTTGCCACATTTTAGCACGTATTCATAAAGCATTTTTACAATAGGTAACAAGCAAACAGTATAAAAGGCAATCTACACTGGACCTATCTACAAGCTTCTACATTTGTGTGGAAATGGTTTCCAATATAGTACTAATGATTAGCACAAGTCTCATGGTATCTATTTTAAATGTTCTTGATCTTCATTTGATGCTGTAGAAATATGCTGTATTTATTTATTCTTGATCTTCGCTTGATACGGTAGAAATATACAGCAGAGTACATGTAGACATGAAAATACACAAATATGTGATCATGTGTCCCAGAACAGGTATCTAGGGCATGATAAATATGACTTGCCACATTACACTGTGGAGTGTAATTACTGATACATGCCCCAGAATTTTGTAACCAATGGATGTAAAAGGATCATTTGTAATCAACCACGAACATTGACCTTTTGGCCTCTGTGTACTTATTTGTAGTTTTACTGTCCATCACTCAACTCGGCATGATCAAAGCTTTCATTAGAGCCTATTATAAAGGCTGTACGCTGAATTTGAAAAAATTGACCTTTCTGAGCTGAAAATCGGCGGCCATCTTGGATTTGAAGGTCAAAACTAGGTCAAATAATAAAACTGACATCAAATATGAATTTCTCGCCCCCCAAAACCCCAGAAACCATATACTGAGCGGCACTGTAGGCCAAACCATTGAAAAAATGAAATTCAAAATGGCCGACAGCAGCCATTTTGGATTTCGGGCTCTCACGGGTTCCGCCCACACTTTCGCGAGGGACACCCCCGCTAATTTATTTAATTAACCATCATAGAAGACAAATCCACTGAGAAACGAACCTTCGCTCTCCACGGTCACGGAATTGCTCCAGATGACCCAACTATATTGTCATCCTGGCCCTGATAACGCGTGTCGAGCGTGTCGTGGCCGAGTGGTTAGCGTGTTTGACTCTGACCCGGAGTGCTACAGCTGGCGTGGGTTCGCGCCTCACCAGTGACCGCTTACATATATACAGGGATGCATAGAAGTCCTTTTCTTTAGGACCGATTTAAGCCAAATTGAGTTTTTAGCGTGCTTTTGGAGGTCAATATTGAGTTTTTACCGTGCTTTTGGGGGTCGATATTGAGTTTTTCCATTTTTTAGGACCGCTTTTCTATTTCAAGTAATTCTGAATACTAAACTAATGCATCTTGTTGCAAAAATAAAATGTTCACATACAATTTACTCAGGTCTTCCTGTTTTCTTTCCAACAGTTGTTTAAGATGCACATTTGATGCTCATTTAAATTTGTTCATTGATGGCTATCACCAGCTTTACTTAGACTTGGACTGGATGATGGAGTGCCAGCCAACATGTTCATGGGTCATGATGGAAACTTGCTGTTATCCTTCTACCATTGTTCAGTTAACACACAATGATCAACATGATCAATGGATTACATGTATAATGATCAGGACTGAAATTAGATTTAGAGATGTATTACTATTAAGAGATTATACATTAAGTTCCCTTATAATTCGTGCAGAATTTTAAAAGCAAATCTCTAAAAATGTTGCAAATAAATGCAAACTTAAATAAGAATTAAGATTCAAGTAGCAGATCAACAAAAAATATTTTTTCCAGGCAACTATTGTCTGCTTAGGTGCATCATTAGGCCAGTTTCTCTTCTCTGAATTATCAGGGAACTTAATGTAAATGAAATCAACACAACTCAGGAACCAAAATAACCATGGTAACAAAGATATGATTGAAAAATATATTAACTCTGTTAAGTCATCACTGTGTCAAATAATTATACATTCTTTATGTCTTAACACAACCAAACAATTTTGGCAATCTCAAGTGAATAAGAAGTGTTTGATCAAAAAAATATGGCACTGTGAGTGGTCATCTGACTGTACATGTGTCAATCTATTATTTGCCTGAGGTGACAAACTTCATTTATAGTTCTGACTGTCTCTGCCACGATTATTTCGATCGAAACGACAATCCTACTACCTACTACTAAGTTTTGTCGACATGATTCCTGACCCATGTTGTTGTTGTTGTCGGTTTGTGCTGTCGGTACTTCCAAGTTGAACTACTCTAATCGCGTTAAGTTGTATTTATTATCGCTACAGGTAATATTTTCAACAAAACAATGATTACTGCACGATTATCTGTTTGTGATCGTCAAAACAGAGCGCACATCACACTCACTCGATCAACATTTGAAGAAAGCGTTTCCTTTCGAAGCTTCACCATGGACGGTCAGAGGTCACGGGCAGCAGTCGGGAATCTCGATTCCCATGTTATAATATAGAAATCCGAAAAATCCCGATGGCTAGTACCTTGCCGTGTAGATCTCGTTGTCGTTGAACTGGGGGAAAAGCTACCAGACTACATGAGTAGTAGCGTCCCGTTAAATTGACGCAACTTTCACCCGGATGTAGTGACGTCACGGGGAGGATTTGAGGAGGAACTAGTAGCGCCATCTGTACACTCTGGACGCAAGGGAGACAACTCGGACTAATGAGGAGGTGTGCGCTTGGCCGCCATCTTGAATTTTGTGGAAAAGGGAATGTATTCCTCCGCGGTGATGCGGTCCTGGCGGTGATGCGGTTGCGGGAAAAAGCTTCCGCGGAGAAAAAGTAGTCCCCAGACTGGAAATACGCTGCATGGTCCGATGGGGTCGAGTGAGGTATCCAAGTGAAGCATTCGTGAAGGGGCATCTGATGGGCTGGATGTGGGGTTGACATATCGGCATTCTGCGCATGCGCGGTGGCCCAAGGGTATGAAAATAGACGTTTTGGGATCGAGCGGGGTTTCTAATGGGCCGATGGAGTTGTATGAGGTATCCATGTGAAGCCTAGGTGAAGGGGCATCCAGTCATGGGTGGGTGTGGGGTTGAAATATTGGCATTCTGCGCATGCGCGGTGGCCAAAGGGTATGGAAATAGACGTTTTGGGATCTAGGGGAGTCCCTAATGGGTCGATGGAGGCGTACGAGGTATCCATGTGAAGCCTAGGTGAGGGGGCATCCAGCCATGGGTGGTTCAGGGGTTATTTTAGACACTTTTCCTTTATATAACTCAATTTCAAAAAGATGAAAAACTCAATTTTTCGGCGCGCCTACGGCGCGCAAAATAAACAACAAAACTCAATTTTTTCGGGCTTTTCATCGCATGCAGTCTGGAAACTCAATTTTTTTTATCTTTTTAGTAGGACACTTACAATAAATAAATTCGCGACAATTTTTCATCGTGTCAGTAATGTTATGAAGCTCATCAAGCAAAGTTGCGTGTCATACATAGCTGCATACAAGTTTGTTTGCTATCCAACTGTGATTGGCCGATTATATTTTGGCTAAAGATGTTAAGTAGAAATACTTCCCTCAGAGATAGCTTCATTTAATTAAAAAATGAGCGCGAATAAAACAAGAGAGTTTTAAAATCCAAGTTATCTCGGGAAGTTCTATTTGGTCGATTATTTTGGGGGTGGGGGAGAGTACTTTAGCTCTGGATTGTGATAGGTCAAAGGTGAAAATATTTTCCCTACAAATAGCTTACTTTAGTTTAAAAAATCTATACTTATAGTCAAGAAATAAAAATTGTCCCTTGTCCATTTCCATGAGTTAAGCAATCCTTGACAAAGTTGGTGGTTGAGTATTGTAAGTGTCTGGGTATTTGTAAGTGACAGGAAAGAAATGAAGAAATAAATGGCAATAAAAATGTTAATAAGAGACGTAAAAAATAAAACAATGGTGGTTGTGAAGTTTTGTGGATTTCACGAAAAAAATCCAATGCTGCTTGGTAAATGCAGATAAATGGCCAAAAATTGCAAATTAAACTCAATATGCACCCTATTTTGTAGTATGTGGTGTGGGACTTGTTTACAAAACATACTGGGGTTTCAGAAATTTCCATCGGGCAGAAATAAAATTATTCATAAAAACGTATATTTTGTATGTTATAGCATATGCCCCCGCATGTAGATCCACAGTTGCGCAGGAGAGAGTGTGGATCTTTTGTTTTTACACCAATCTGCATTGCTCACTTTGTGTATTTATTCCCAAATGGTACATCAGCTGTATTTTGGGGAATGTCTGTTTTGTTCGTTCCTTGTTTCTGGGGAAACGTCTTTCAACGTCACACGCATCCAAGTGAAATGTTGACTGAGAGAGAAAATGCTTGCCCGTTGTCTTGGTTCCGGAGATTGACGGACAGCGTGTCTCGGAGACCAGACTCATAAGCCACAGCAGTATGACAGCAGTGGTTCCCGAGTGGACTAAAAAGGGGACGTAACTTTGAAATATCAAAATGGCGGACTAGTTCGATCGTCGAAAACGTGGCCGAACAATTTGCTTTGAAATGAGAAACGTTCAGGACAATGTCTTTATCGGACCTATACGACTGAAATGAGAACAGTTCAAGACCAGACGTCCTTATCGGAGCTATACGATTGAATAATAAAGGTACACAAGTTATCTGTCTGCACATCAGTTACAAATCCTGAGTGCTTATCTCGACTCGAGTGGCGTGGCTGGTCACACGTTTTTTTTTTCTTTCTCGCGGGGGTTTTGGGGGAGGGGGACGGGATAACAGACGACGAAACTCAGTTTAGATTACTCAGAAACTCAATTTATTTCGTAGAAACTCAATTTTTCGCGCGCCTTCGGCGCGTAAATTCTCAAAATTTTAGAAAACTCAATTTTCGGCAATAAAACTCAATTTACAAAATTTTGCAAAAACTCAATTTGTAATTGTTTTTCATCGTGGTTACCACGATGAAAAAAGTGTCTAGAAAAACCCCTGTGGTTGCATGTAAACTTTTTCCTGAAAAAAAACAGAATACGGACTTAACCCCTAAACTAGGGGAAAACCCCTATCACCTCTAGCCAAAAGGGCTAATATCGATCCCCGGGCTTATTGGGACCTGCCTATCAAGTCAATGGGGTGATGTGAATAACAACAAGTTCAGCAATGTTCATACAGTTTATTATCCCCAATGTTACACCATACTCAGGCTGGGGAGGGCCGCCCTGGGCATGTTTAGTATGTTCACAGCAAAACAAATTGAAATATCAAACACCATGTTTTATTATTTAACGCACCGTCACATTAGGCACAAGTGTTTACGGAGCTCAAGTCAATGATCAGCATGTAGACATAGAGAGTATGTACGGCATGTTATGATATTCATCAGTGCACGAGTGACGCATTCAACCGATGGCAGTGGTGGATCAGCTTGGTAAGGAAAAACGTAACATTGGTCACCCTCTTCACTGTCCACTTGGTGTTGGGTCGTTGTTGTTGGACCCATCCCAAGACATCCAATTGTTCCACTTGGTCCAGCATCATCTCTAGTGACCTCCGGTCAATGATGGTAAACGGGTGATCGTACACTGGGTTGATGGCACTGGAATAAAAATAGCGCAATTCACCCGTCATCTTATGGCATAAGATGTACCCAAATGCTACATTTAATGTGAAGGCCGTAGGTTGGTCATTGAAGATGGTTTCCACGTAGCTGCGTAGACGGGTGAGTTTGGTCAGTGGGAAATTGTAGATATCTTGAATAGGGCGATGACGGTGGAGACAGTGCCGTGTCATGGACCAATGGCGCCGAGAGATGTCACTCTCTGGATGATCTTCGGGTAAGAGATCGCTAGGAACATTTATGGGCTCGTCCAGAAAATGTTCGATGTATGACGTATGACTCGAAACCGTAACGGTGGGGTCCGGCTGGAAATCCAGGCTCTTCCCAACTGTGGGTATAGGCGGGCTCTCCGTCATCGCATCACCAGTGGCGTTCGTCTCCCCGGGCTTATCTTCACTGGGTCTGACCTTCCGCGGCTCCTCTTCAGTAGGAAGTTGTCGCCAAAACCGTAGAGACGGGACATGAATCAAACGCTGATGCCGTCTTAACTGACTGCGTCGTTTGAAGAGTTGACCACAATCCTTACATTGTTCCGTCGCGCCCTCGTGGAATGAGCGTTCGTGGCGCAGTAAATGATCCTCCCGATTAAATGACCGTGCGCAGGTTATACAAGTATACCGTGCATCGTTGTGGGTGGAGGCCTCGTGGCGTCGTAAATTATCTAGACGAGTAAACTGCTTCTGGCAAGTTGTGCAAGTGAACATCTTGGTGGTTGACAGAGTGTCTGATGAAACGGCAAGGCCGCTTCCCTTTTCTAGCTCGCTAGCTGGTGATCTATTTTTAGCACACTCTACCCCAAGTCGAGGGCCGAGCCGTGACATCTTCGGTCACCTCCGTGACACCCGAATAGACACGAAGGTGAACGACGTTGTGGAAAACCCCCACAGACAGGTTAGTACATGCATTCCTATGATGTTCACATGTTACGCCCATTCACGAAGGGCCGTCACAGGGCGTAGTAGAAAAAAGCGTATTTCTAACCTTATTGACCTACCCAACCCTACCCAACAGGTACACTATAAAGCCACCTCTCTCACTGTTCGCTTTCATTTCCCACCATGGCAGCGAGCGGAACAGAGCTTGCGTTATTCCAACTGACGTCCGACGTCTACCTCATCGTCAATGACGATCACCTGGAGCTGGTCCAAGACGCACCACAGAAGGTGAAGATTTTGTTATCGCTATCAGGCTGGACTCTATTGACACGATTGTTACAGGGAAAAGACCCCGAAAGGGATTTCATGCACGTGGAAGTCGGTGTGCACATACGCACTGCTGGAGAGGATTCCCTTTTTCCCCGGTTGGAACAGAGTGGAGGTCCCTATATCACACTCTGTCCACCCTTATGGATGGCACTGAAAGATGTGCTCCCCGAGGTGGATGACTTACTACACCCCGAGGTGAAAGAAGGGACTGTGGCTACCCGGAGGCTTACACCTGGCTGCACCCTATTGTTGTACCCCAAACGAGTGGACCTCATCGATAGCGGACTTAGGTGTTGGTGTACGACTGAACCCAAATCGCACGTCTCTTTGTCACCGGAAGGATGGACTACCTTGAAACGGGTGTTGTTGGGTGACCTGCACGGTGATAGCATTCACCTGTGTGACGACGTCTACATTTTCTGCGGTCCCTTTTCCGCTCGACTCCTCTGTCTGAACGACGGTAGTTTTACCCTGGACCCCGATCTATGGACGGCTTTGGAACAACTAATCCCCATTGTCGATAAGGTACTATCTCTATAGGAGCCACATAACCCATCAGAATAGTACGTATCACGGATTACACCCGTAGAGCTACTTCTAGGCGCGCATGTGTGACCTGGTCTATAAAACACGTCCCTCTGGATACCATACCTTCATTTCTACGGTTGCAGAGCCATGACGGAGATCCAGCCCTATGCGACTCGCATTTTACAGCATGCCACCGTGGTTAATTCACTCACGGGTTACCGAGCAGTGGTCCGGTCCATGTTTGCAGATGGCGACGACAACGAGGGGCGACGCCAGATCCTGAACGAGTTCACAGAAGCGGTCCTCGACAGAGTGCACTCGATGGAGAGGTGTGCCATCACTCACCACTACTGGACTATGACAGCCATCCTTGATGCTCGGGCTATGGACCACGAGCGCTCACGCCGGAACCAGCGACGGCTGGTTGGCCTCACAATAGTCTGTGCCCTATTGACCCTGGCGCTGTGGTATTGACAGTGGCACCTGACTATAAATACGAGGGTCAGACACAGTGTGCGTCATTCAACGATCGTCATTGGATCAAGCATGTCACCAGTCCTACGAGCCATCCTTCCCCTTACACCCCGGGTGAAGTTACACGTCTATGAAGATAAAGTCACCTTCGTGGAAGACCGTGGAGCTGTTTGCTGGTCGCCCGCTGAGACCGTATCGAATACGGTTACGCTACACCGTGACGGCTGGACCAAATTTAAACGGGTGTTGAGCGGCGAACTCGATGGACACCTCATCCACATAAACAATGCCATCTACGTATACCGTGGACCCTTCTTCCCACGCCTGGGCCGCTACCAAGACCCTACGCGAAGCTTCACCCTAGACCCCGATCTGTGGAAAGCCTTCGAGAAAGTGGTGCCTATCGTGGACCAGCTGTTTACACTGGACGAGCGGTCATCAGACGAGTTGGAGTGGGCTCGTGCCCTGAGAGAAGCAGCGGCAGAACCCAATGAACAAATGTCTAGCCATGAACCCGACGACGATGCCATTGATTACCCGGCTAGACTCAGTCAGCCCAGTGACATCTGATACCATTCACGTACTGACCATGGCGGAGCATATAATACTGGCGTATCTCAGCTTGACCCCCGAGGTTTTCCTGCACGTGTATGCGGATAAGGTCGATACCATGGAGGAGGTGGGAGACATCTGTGATGCGGACCCTACACAACCGTGCCCGGCTCACATTCGTCTGTCCCGAGAGGGCTGGACCAAATTCAAACGCGTGTTGTCTGGTTAACTGGACGGCGACCTCATCCACTTGTATCACGATGTATACATCCGACGCGGCCCTTTCTTTGCTCAATTGGCTCGGCTAGATGGGGGTACAGTGCATTTTACCCTTCACCCTGATCTATGGTCTGCATTGGAAGATGCCGTGATAGATGTGGATCAAGTGCTTATCAAGCGGTCATCAGACGAGTTGGGCTGGTCATTTACCATGGACACTGTGGAAGCCAAAGAAGAAAATCAGAAAGCAACTCCTGCCCAAGATATACCCGTTATAAATAAACAATAGAGCCAGGGTCCATCATCATTTGTCACCATGAAGCGCTGGGAGAAGGTGTTGGATAACTTATACTACAGTCCCGACAGTCCGGCGGCCTATAGTGCATTGTCGGCTCTCTATCGAGCGGCCAAACCCCAGGGAATACAACGTGTCCAAGTCCGAGATTGGTTAAGAAAACAAGACACCTATACCTTACATCGATCTGTCCGTCGCCATTTTCTACGGAAGCGGGTCGTCGTGGGAGGAATAGATGCCCAGTGGCAAGCGGATTTGGTCGATATGAGCGCCTTTGCCAAACACAACGATGGGAATCGGTATATCTTGACGTGCATCGATATCCTATCCAAGTATGCGTGGGTGGTACCCATCCGGACGAAAACGGGGGCGAATCTCATAGCGGCGTTCAAAGACATCTTCAAGACCGGGCGCAAACCTTTGTATTTGCAAACCGACGAAGGCACGGAATTCCTCAACAGACCGTTCCAACAGTTTCTGAAAGCCCAGAAGGTGTTTTTCTTCCATACGTACAACGAGACCAAGGCTTCCGTGGTGGAAAGGTTCAACTGGACATTCAAAGGCCGCATGTATAAATATTTCACCTAAAAGAATACAAGACGGTACATCGATGTTCTCCCGAAACTTGTAAGAGGTTACAATCGAGCCTATCATCGGAGTATAGAGAGAGCCCCCATTACCGTGACCCAACGCAATGAAGCCCAAGTCCGGCGTGTCTTGTACCCCAGGCCATCGCAGCGAACGCCGAAGGCGGTGTACAAGGTCGGGGACCCTGTACGGATCAGTAAAGTCAAAGGTCAATTTGAGAAAAGTTACTTGCCCAGCTGGAGCGATGAGCACTTCCTGATTAAACGGCGCCTACCCCGACAGCAGCGAGTCTATGAACTGGAAGATCTTCAAGGGAACCGTTGCTAGGGACGTTTTACGAGACGGAATTACAGCCTGTCGTAAAAACAAAGCAAGACTACTACACGGTGGAGCAGATTTTGAAAACGGAACGTCGACGTGGCAAACTGTTTCATTTTGTCAAATGGCAAGGCTGGCCCAGTTCCTTCAATTCCTGGGTCGCTGCCAACCAGGTGAAACGACTATAAAGCCAGACACCACTGCCGTCATCCTTCATTCCACGTCCGACCACAGTGCTATGGACAAACAGCAGCCGCCTCTGAACACAGCGTCTCCCAAAACGCGCAAAGCGCAAGTGGGCTTTGTGGTGATACTGCTAACCCTGCTGAGTGTGTTGTACGGAGGTGTGTTTTACGACGTAGGCTATGTCAGCACGTTACTTAACCAACTGAGAACACCAGCCACCAGTGAAACCGGTCTACATATAGCACCAGTCAACCCCGTATCGAGCCCAGTCACCACCACACCCCGTGTACAAGCCACGTCGAGCTCCACACGCAAAGCTCCACACCTACAACATAATAATTCACTACTGTCTGAAGACCTGCACTTCGTAGATTTCATCCTCACAGGAACAGACAACGACGACCGACGCCAGACCCACCACCATCATCACTGCAGATGTAAATAGACAACGACGACCGACGTTGTACCCACCACCACCACTCCAGCTCACTCGTACCAAATTTACAAGAGCGGATTACCACGACAGCGGATACACCTCGAACCATGGACCCTCGGTGGCAGCATCCCTTCACTTGCGTCATCGCAGGACCGACGGGTTCCGGCAAAACGCACTTCGTCCGGAAGCTCCTTCAACACGCGGACAGCATGATCACCCCACCCATTGCCCGAGTCGTGTGGTGTTACGGAGAATGGCAGGCAGCGTATGCAGCAATGCCCCACATCACGTTCGTGGAAGGCCTACCTAACCTGGCCGACGGAACCCGACACCTTTGGTGGTTCTGATGATCCTTTCATGGCGGAGACGATGCGTGTCACCCAATCCTTTACCAAAGGGCAGCCACGATCGACGGCCTCACCCATTATCTACATTGGTGCAGAATCTGTTCAGTAAAAAACAAAGAAATGATTGGAATGATCAGCTAAATGCTCACTACTCTGGTGGTCTTCAAAATTCGAGAGATACCACTCAACTGCCGCAGCTGGAGACAGATGTATCCCGGCCGCACACCGTTTGCAAGAAGCCTTTAAAGATGCCAACCCTCAGCACGGTATATGCTGACCTCAAGCAAGCCACCCCCGACCAACTTCGACTACGGACCGGCATCTTTCCCGGAGAGGCCCACCACGTGTACTTGCAAAAATAATGTAAACACACTCACAGTGGCTCCCCCAGCTGGGGTCTGTGTGTTTGATGATGGGGATAATAAAAAGAATGAATACCACAGCAGGGTTAACTTTGTCTCTGTTCTCTGAGGTGGATAAAAAGGGCAGAGTTGTGGGTTCTGCCATTAGTTGTACATGATGTCTGCGCGAGTACGGAAGCACGCTCCCACGCTCCGTGTATTGAAGACGGCCCCACCCGAGTTAGTCCGAACCATTGTACGCGGTGCGGACCCTGACCTTGTACGCTGTCTGTTCGAGATCGGGTACAACCTGTTAAAAGGCAACGTACCACTGACTCCGGCTCAGAAGACCAAGTTGGCCAAGCATAAGACAGGTCTCCGAACCCTAGTTCAGAAGCGGGCCCCTCTACACAAAAGAAAAAGGTGTTACAGAAAGGCGGCTTTCTCGGGGCCATCTTAACACCGTTGGCCGCTTCCGTGTTGGGTCAAGTATTGGGTGGACTCATCGGCCGACAATGAACCACACGAAAAAAATGGTCCTCGTCGAACCACGGTTCCTTCAAAACCTCCAATCACCCTACCCTGTCCCACCTACGGTGAAGACCATAAACACCCTCGACGGAGAGATGCAACAGATCTTACAGAGACCGGGGTTAAGCGACAGTGAGAAAGTACAACGGTACAATGAGACGCTTCAACGGTACATGACGTTCATGGACCAATACAAAACCCTCTACCCCACCACCACCACCACCACCACGCGACACACCGCCGACCTCAGCACCGCTCCAACAGCCGCCATTACCAGGGGTACCACCCACAGCCCCACAGTTGGTGGAAGACGAAGTGCTGAAGAGTGTACCTGCATCGTTCAAGAAACAAGCTGGCCTGGTATTACAACGGATGAAACAGAATCCTAACATGACTTGGAATGATAAAGGCGAACTCCTGGTACAGAATCAAGTGGTTCCCGGGACCCACATGACGGATTTAGTGAATGATCTGATGCGTAAACGCAGGTCGCACACGGATCCTCGAGGATGGGAGGTCTTCGCTCAAGGCTTGAAAGACATGCATGTACCACAGGAATTGGTGGGGAACCCCCACTGCTGGGCCTTTATGCAGCGAACCCAGCAATCGCCGAGTGGCCCACTACCTTCTTGGGAATCCGAATGGGAACCGGAGTCACCCCCCAAAACACCACCACCACAACGGGCACTTTCTTTTCAGACCTTTAAAAAACCACCCTCGATCAGGACATCCACATCTCCAGAGCCGTGACACGTAGCAAGTCAACGCGACGAACACGACGCCGAACACAACCGCCCAAGGCCTGGAACACCTATTAAAACCAACAGCAGCAGCAGGACAGCTCAGTCGCCATGTTTTACCTCATCCTACCCAGTAACAGTTCGCTGGATGTGTTTCCTGACAACACCGTGGCCAAGTACGTCACCCAGTTACCGCAACCGTTGCATTTACCTGGGCGCTGGGAATGTGTCCTCGTGGATATCCAATATCCTTACTCGTGGTACAACGTGCGAGCCAATGAAGTGTGGTACGACGTGACCTACGAAGGCAAAGATACCCGACTCACCCTCCCCGAAGGCCAATACGATACCCCCAAGGAGTTCATGGGTGGGCTGTCAAGACTGTTGCATTATAAGGCTCTACGGGAGGTCACGAATACATCAAAACCCATCAAATCCTTCCCCTTCAAGAATCACGTGGACTTCGATTACAACGCACACAACGACAAGGCACAGCTTATCGTCACCGCCAACGCGAGTGTCGTACTGAGTCCTATCCTACAACAAATGCTGGGTTTCGATCTACAGACGTTCGCTGGTCCCACCGCCCACCAAGGCGAGATCCCGATGGATATGAAGTCGGGTATGTACGGACACTACGTCTACTCGGACGTGGTGGACAACCACATCGTGGGCGATATCAACACACCTCTGTTACGGGTAGTCCCCATTAAAAAGACGTATGGAGATCAAGTCATCCACAGTTTCACCCACATGCTCTACCTGCCCGTACGACAAACACGATCACGGTGGATATAAGAGATGACACGGGACGACCGGTGGTATTCGAACGCGGGAAAGTGGTGCTGACACTTCATTTTCGACAGGCACGTGCTCCCCACTTTGCATAATGAAAGTACCTTACGAGTGCGATGCACGCAGCTATATGGACTATTATGCCCAACAGGCCGGGGGTGGCTTTCCGGTCTTTAGCGGTGCACGCATGCAACGAGGACATGGACTGGGGAACATACTCGGCAGCATCGTCAAAACGTTTCTGCCCTTGGTGACGCGTGGGGTGAAAGCAATCGGCAAACAAGCGGTACGCAGTGGACTGCAAGTGGCCGGTGATGTCTTGGGGGGTACGGCACCCAAAGATAGGTTTGGAGCGGGCATTTCATTGAGGTGCGTGTAAAGGAAGACGGTGAGTGAAGACTCGTCCAACACGTATAGATTAAGTTTATTACTATATATGGACGACGACTGGATTATGAATGACGGACTAGACGCTTGTAATTCTATGTATTTTTAAATATGGAAAAACCCTGATGTAAGATGAGAACCCGGATGTAAATCCACAGTACCCAGATGGAAGGAATAACCCCACTGGGGAACCCGGATGTTGAGAAGAACCCGGATGTAGGCGCGGACGTAGGCGAAAGCATCCTAGTACCCGGGTGTAGGCGTAGACGTGTACCTAGTACCCGTTCATTGGTTCTTTTATCGATCGCTCATTGGCTCTTTTTTCTCGACCGCTCATTGGTCCAAATGGAACTTCCCATCCTTCCCAGGTTAATTTACAATCCCATTTTTGGGGTTCAAGCTCTGTATATCGATGCCTCAACATTGTTGCCGAACCTTGGCGAAAGGGAGACCGTTTGACCTGGATGTGACCTTTTGACCCGACATTCATCCGCGCACTGCCGGTGATGACGCGCGCGCGCGCTGCGGCATCAGATCACTCCCGCGCGCGTGCGCTGAGGGCCGGGCCGGGGCCGAGAAAGTTGGAGGTAGTGTTTGAGCATTCTGAAAAACCGGAAGTGACGTCACACCCACTTGCGCAGACCCACCAAACCACGTGAATGTTAGTCCAGGTGGATGCTCCCCCACCTAGGATTCACATGGATATCTCACTCGACACAATAAGCCCATGAGGAGCCCACCTAGACCCCAACACGCGTCTATTTCCATACCCTTTGGCTACCGCGCATGCGCAGAATGACCCTATTTCTACCCCACATCCACGCCATCATATGCTCCCTCACATAGGCTTCACATGGATACCTCACACGACCCATTCGAACCGTGAATAGCCCATCTCTAACCCAAACACACCCACACACACACCCCCAAAAATGTCTGCTTTCTATACTACGGCCAGGCTGCGCATGCGCAGAATGACCCTATTTCTACCCCACATCCACGCCATCAGATTCCCCCTCACATAGGCTTCACATTGATACCTCACACGACCCATTCGAACCGTGAATAGCCCATCTCTAACCCAAACACACCCTCACACTCACCCCCAAAAATGCCTGCTTTCTATACTACGGCCAGGCTGCGCATGCGCAGAATATTGACAACATACGAACCATTAGTGTAGTCAAGTGCTCCTGCATGAGAGCTTCAAAATAAGACCTCATACGACACCATTGCACCATTAGTGGCCCACCTAGATCCCAAAACGTCCACCCCGTATAGACCTATACATCCATAGCCATGCAGTATAGGCCTATGGGCCTACCCAGGCCTCAGTGACGTTTTTCAAAAATTTCACCGTTTCGTGCCGGACACTTCCTATCATGTTTGTCTTGACGAGACTAAGAAAACAAATCCAAACAACCATACCGCAAATGTCTAGAAGTAGGTTTCCCAGTGGGGCAAACATTGGACCTATACCCCTAGTATGGGACTATATGGGGTTATATGGTACTTTTTCAAAAATTTCACCGTTTCGTGCCGGGACACTTCCTATCATGTTTGACTTGACGAGACTAAGAAAACAAATCCAAACAACCATACCGCAAATGTCTAGAAGTAGGTTTCCCAGTGGGGCAAACATTGGTCCTATACCCCTAGTATGGGACTATATGGGGCAATATGGTACTTTTTCAAAAATTTCAACGATTCGCTCCGCGACACTTCCTATCATGTTTGTCTTGACGAGACTAAGAAAACAAATGCAAACAACCATACCGCAAATGTCGAGAAGTAGGTTTCCCAGGATGGTCCTATACCCCCCCCATACCCCATATAGGCATTTTCCCGCAATTTAGGATAAAGTCCGTGTTCCGTATTTCATAAGGAAAATGTTTACATACACCCACCCTGGAACTAGGGGAAGATAACTCTATTGATAGGCAAGCCCCGTTAAGCCCGGCGACCTATATACCCCCATACCCCATATAGGCATTTTCCCGGATTTTTCGATAAAGTCCGTGTTCCGTTTTTTTTCAGGAAAAATTTTACATGCACCCAGCCCATCTGATGCCCCTTCACGAATGCTTCACTTTGATACCTCACTCAACTCCATCGGCCCATTAGGGACTCCCCTAGCTCTCAAAACGTCTATTTCCATACCCTTGGGCCACCGCGCATGCGCAAAATGCCGATATTTCAACCCCACACCCAGCCCATCAGATGCCCCTTCACGAATGCTTCACTTTGATACCTCACTCGACCCCATTGGACCATTAGGGGCTCCCCTAGATCCCAAAACGTCTATTTCCATACCCTTTTCCCACAATTCTCTGTCTGCGCATGCGTAGAATGGTGACAACGCTCGAGCCACTAGTCCAGTCATACGCCCCCTCACATAGGCTTCACATGGATACCTCATACGACTCCATCGGCCCATTAGGGGCTCCCGTAGATCCCAAAACGTCTATTTCCATACCCTTTTCCCACAATTCCCTGTCTGCGCATGCGTAGAATGGTGACAACGCTCGAGCCACTAGTCCAGTCAGATACCCCCTCACATAGGCTTCACATGGATACCTCATACAACTCCATCGGCCCATTAGGGCTCCCCTAGATCCCAAAACGTCTATTTCCATACCCTTTTCCCACAATTCCCTCTCTGCGCATGCGCAGAATGGTGACAACGCCCGAGCCGCTAGTCCAGTCAAATGCCCCTTCACGAATGCTTCACATTGATACCTAATATGACCCCATTGGACCATTAGTGGCTCCCCTAGCTCCAAAACGTCTATTTTCATACCCTTTGGCCACCGCGCATGCGCAGAATGCCGATATTTCAACCCCACACCCAGCCCATCAGATGTCCCTTCACGAATGCTTCACTTTGATACCTCACTCGACCCAATCGGACCATGCAGCGTATTTCAAGTCTAGGGACTACTTTTTCTCCGCGGAAGCTTTCTTCCGCGATCGCATCACCGCCAGACCGCATCACCGCGGAGGAATTCGAGGTCAAAAGTCATGTGACCTTGCCTTCGCAGCCGAGGTCAAAATACTCGCTTCTGATTGGCTGTCAAAGCAAAAATTGGAACTCTTCTGTGTTCGGAGGTAGCTTTTTTTCTCAATATGCAAATTTCTGCACTCAAAATAATAATCCGTTAAAATTTAACGTATTACTATCCGTTAGGTAGTTTTAACGGATTAATCCGTTGTATAAACGGAAATAGTACGTTATAGTAAGGGAATCTTCCGTTGTTGTATTGCACTGACGGACTCATCCGTTACATCAACGGAATATTCCGTTGCTGTATTCTCATGACGGAATAATCCGTTACAACAACGTATTATCCGTTCGGTAGTTTCAACGGATTAATCCATCCTATTAACGGAAATAATTCGTTAATGTAGGTGAATATTCCTTTGTTGTATTGCCCTGACGGAATAATCTGATAATCCGTTGCTGTTTCCGTGAACCCACCTTAGGCAGTGTTTATGACTTCATTCGTTAGCTGCTTGTCCTAAAGTATGTGAAAATACGCATAAAAGCGTTCAAATACATGATTTCATCGTTGAGCTTTAGTTTTGAAATAGTTTTGTGAAGTCGTATAAACATCGACGACGGATTCTTTTGTGTGCAGTGTAATACAATCCGCGCAGTAATACAACACATGTCTCGTCTGACGTCACACATTTGCGCGCGCGCGAAACGCCAAACGGTCACTTCTGCAAGACGACAGTCGATGTTGAACGGTAAAATGTTGAACAGCAAGGTAAGAATCTTGTCTCATCGATGTTATTTATGACAGACATGTACAGTTTTATGCCTGTATCACTCATTTTATTAGCCGTTGAATTTGATGTGAGACCACAGGCCCGCAAAACAAAAATTTTTGGGGATGTGGGCGGTGATATTAGGGTGAAGTGTCGAAATATGGGGTCTCTATATATAACCCTATGCTTTATATAAGTTAGACATCATGTCGTTTTGCTCGCGACCGAGTAGGCATTGACCTACAATCTTCGAAGGTAAAATGAACAAGTAAATTTGGCAAACGTGTTTTTTTTATCACGATGGTGGGGGGAGGGGGGTGGGGGGCGGGGGAGGTGTGTTGCCTTGATGCATTGAACTGTATGGTGTCGCATCATAGCTAAATAATATAGCCCTCAAGAGTATGAGGGCTATAGGTCGACCCCAGTCACCTCCAGCGAGGGTTTTAGATAATTTTATTACGAATCACCCACCTCTGAACCTGCCGTACATCTAATCTCTATCCCCTCCTGCGCACCATTTTAAAATCTTGTGCACTATTGTGAAATAGTAACGAATATATCGCCGTCTGAATTTCCCAGACGACTTCCACTTTAAACGCGCCATGTTAACCGTATAGAGTGACGTCACCAACATGGCGCGCAGAGAGCTAGAAGTTTCCGACTGGAAAATTCAGACGGCGATATATTCGTTAATATTTCACAACAGTGTGCAAGATTTTGAAATAGTGCGCAGGAGGGGATAGAGTTTAGATGTACGGCAGGTTCAAAGGTGGGTGATTCGTAATAAAATTATCTAAAACCCTCGCTGGAGGTGACTGGGGCCGACCTATAGCCCTCATACTCTTGAGGGCTATATTATTTAGCTAGTCGCATCACTCATGACTTAATTGGAATAGTCCGATTGCAGCAGGGCTTCGTGTTTAGCGCGAGTGATAGCTCACCTGCACGCAAACACTCGCGTAAATTCATGTCACGAGAGTGATTTTAGCTCACATAAACTGTCACATTTTATATTGTATTATATTGCAATCACTCGCCTGACTTTTAAATACCCTCTCCTAAATATTTTGACGTGAGCTATTTTTAGCTCACGCACTAATTCTAAACACGAAGCCCTGTTGCAGCCCCTACAAGATATTTTATAATACTGATTTCTATTGAATGTAGGGTCTGCCCGTTTAACTCTACCCGTTTAACCGGCAAAATCGACTTAGCTGCTGGACCGAAATGTCCGGCAGTCAAAACACGATATTTTATACGCCATTTTCTCAACTCATAATAATGAAACCCACCTTTTAAGTTAAATCTCGGACTTGGAATCCGTTCTGAACTTTCCGTGGGTAGTTTATTCGAGCATTTTCAAAGCTTTCCTGAACCGAGAAGACAAATTTTCCGCCATGTTTAAACTCACTACCGCTACATCCTCCACGTTCGGGGACGGTCCGACAGCTAGAAGATTTTGCCGGTTAAACTGGCAGACCCTACATTCAATAGAAATCAGTATTATAAAATATCTTGTAGGGGCTGCGTGTTGGACTAGACTTGGGATGACTGATGACGTTGGGGTGGTGGGGGGGAGGGCGTATTTCATCGTAGTTTTTGCTTCATTGTCTTTTATAAATGTATTGTTCATTCGGCATGTGTAATTGTCCAGATGTGGGCACTGTCATTGCTCATCATTGTGTATGAAAATTTGGGAAATAGTTATATTCGGGAAAAGAAATAATATTTATATTAACATGAATTGAGGTGGTTGGGGGGGGAGGTATTTTTTATTTGACCGTAGTCTTTGCTTCATTGCCATTCATAAATGCATTGTTCATTCGTATGAAAATTTTGGAAATAATTATATTCCGGAAAAAAAGAAAGATATTTATATTTTTATTAACATCAGAAATATCTACGAAGACACCCAAGGACAGACAAACCATGGTGGTGACCGGTACACTTGATTTGTTGGATTTCCCTGTACCGTACACATTTTTTTTCCAGTACACATGTAGTTTATGCTTTTCAGGCACTGAGTTATTACCCGTAGCTGCTCTTCTGTACTGGAGATAAATAAAGGTAGTTTTATAACAACCTCGGTAAGAAGCTTCGGTGAACTTTCTAACAGATAGTGGCGAATTAGTTTAACAGTTTGAAATAGTTTAGTACTATAGTACAGGTACTATTAACTTTTTCAATTTGCTCTGTTCATTTTCTTACCTGGCAGTGTGACTAATATCACAGGACCTACGACATGTACGAAGAGTAGGCATTAGGACGCCAGCTAAACTCTTGGAAATCCCTCTCCCCAACCCCCAGTTGAATCCTGCCTATATTAAGTTGGGAACTGCCCAAGTCAGAATCAGCAGTGATTTTAAATTGCCATCAAGAGTAGGTCAGTTCAGAACTTGCTGGTAACAGTCCCCTAATGCACATTCATGCCAAAAATCAAGGTTCTAATGTCAACAGTTCTCTTTTTTTTTGCCGTAATGAGAGCCCAATTCATAGGAATAAGGACACTGTGGACCTTGGTCACATTCTGCCAAAATTCTTACAAAGTTGCAGTGCTGGTCGAGGGGGTCAGAATGAATTTGTTCGCTCTGTCAATGACAAACTATTCACTATAGTAAAACTGCCTGCATGCAACTATTTTCAGGATTTTGACTAGAACTTCGAAGACTCCTCTGTACCTGTGGATAGACTATGGGGTGTCTCTATGTTGATATTACAGATCAAACTGAAAAGTGCCAGTTTTCCTTCTGCCACAGGCTTCTGTTGAAGGTTTGTATGATTTCCTGAGTAGGCGATCCACAAAGTAATAACTCAGTTTGTTGGGGGGGGGGTGCATCAGA